>VZTL01036420.1:49805-77755 GCA_013400535.1 Scopus umbretta
GGGGGGGGCTGAGACAAACATCCAGAAATTTATATTTGCAGCACTGTTCAGACAGGTAGGAGAGAGGCAAGATGGTAACTGTTAAGGGTGAGGTTAATGTTAGGGGAGTTTTTAAACCTGAAGGTAACTTAACTGCATTGCAGTTTTGATCCAGATGTCAAATCTCTTCTTCCTGTAATATTGGTTGCCTGCAGTCTTTGGCCTGGAGAAGCACGGAGCTTACTTGAAACCATATGACAGCTCTGTTGTGCTCCTGGAACCAAATGTTTAAAAATGTAACATAGCGGGGATAATATAGGTGCATTTTAACAGAGGCATGGAGCTTACATAGCTGCAACAAATCCATTATCAGCCCAAACCTTCACTGCAACCGAGTGGTGGTAACTTCAGCAACTCAAAGGAATACCCAGGCATGCAGGACTTGGAAGGATTTATAAGATTTTAGCTGTAACAGTCCTAGCTATGGATGAACATTTTCTTTTGCTGCTCTTAGTCCTGCCCCTTAAAACTGTCTATGAAGAGCTGTTGCTCAATACCAATAACTGTTCCTTTGCATGTCATCAAGGGCAGGGGGGAGTGTCAGTGGGACTGCTTAGATGCTTGGACTTAGATGAATGCTGGGCCGCATCCCAGGGCAAGGAGCAATGCAGGACTCTCCCTTGACGCTCAGTAGAGCCAAAAATCCAATGGTGCTGTTGGCCCAGGAGGGGAAGGGTGGATGATGGTAGAGAAAGAGGGGAAATAGTTTTAACTACGTTTTTGGCCAAGCGCTGCTCCAAGAGAAATGTCCCATTACATTTTATAAAAGAGGTTTTCATCGAGAATACAGTCATTTAAAGCCCTGTTTTCAAAGCTTTTCTTGCTTTTTATTGGTAAATTGAAGCCGACAGAAAACTGCTTCTTTTTGAATTTCCCTGGCTGAGGTGTCATGTTGTGCTGCATGATAGATGGGACAGGGAATGACAAGTCATGGCAATTACTAGATCAGTGCTGGCTGATTCCGAAGGACTCTCTGCAAGCTCTCTGCAAGAGTAGGGTTTTGCTGTGTGTTGTTGGAAGGCTGGATTAAGAAAAACTAAACCAAGTCAGAGTTGTTAATAGTAGTTCTTAGCACCGACATCAAGCTGCACGACTTGGTGGGCCACACATGCTGAACAGTACCTTTGTCCCCACGCAAGGTTACTGCAGTTGGCTCTGATCATACAGTGATGCCCAGACGTTAAAGGAGAGATTTTCCCGTCTGCTCTGGCTCCTATAGCTTGGCTTCCCACAGACAATTTCCTAAGATCAAATCATCCATGTCTCGCATGATGCAGGAAAGAGGGGTGCCAGAGATAGGCACTGAAGTAGGATCTAGTGCCATCAGCCGCTATTTTGCACCAGTCTGGAGGCATATTTCAGAACACTGACTCAAGAATATGTGTCCATCTCAAGAATAACAAGCGCTGCTATGTGGCAACACCCTTTTTTCCTCTAACTGCCTTTAAGTTTGTACTCTGGTAGGGCCAGCTTTCAGTACAAGCACTGGCCCCAGTGGATTACGTGTGGCTTACACATTACCTGAGCCACAAACAGAGAACCACCCATCAAAACATTTAGACAGTGTCTGCTCTCTGGGTAGAAACCCCCAATAGCTTCCAGTAGATATATCTTTCCATCATTCCCTCTCTGTTTTTCTGTGTTCAGCATTATCTTTGCTAAATATACTCTAGGAATATTTTATTTATTTTGGGTCTAGAGCTTGGAGACCTCCAAGGGTCTCCCCCTTCTCTAGCAATTTTACAAATAACACCCTGGCAGAAAGCTAGGAAGACATGGTTATGTTCATCATATGGGAGGTGATTTCCTTCAGAACCTGGGCTGTGCATATGCTCTCCCTCATTTAGATCACAGGGGGATTTGCTCCGACTATCTCGACAATTGCAGCTGGTGTCAGCCCTCCCTGTGGGGGCTCCGAGTGGCACGTGAAAGCAGGGGGCAACGCGATGAATTCAGTGAGACGACAGTTGTACCACCTCAGTTGTACCACCTCGGATAGGAAAGGTGTCCAGATGCGCACCCTCCGTTAAAGCAGCCTCCCTGAGCTCCTCCAAATGCAAATGTTGCCGGAGTGCATTCGCGCTCTGTGGTGCTGTGCTTGCAGAGACATGAAGGCACCGGGTTCACGTACTCAGCGGCAAGCCTGGATAGCCTACCTCCGTTTCCACCTTCGGCACTACACCAGCACCACCCATGCCTTGCTAGGCAAAACCCCTGGAGACCAGTGGCTGAGAAGCGCTAAATATTATTTCTGCGGAACCAGATCGCATTACCTGGCCTCTCCTGTTGACTCCAGTGAGGGGGGGCCCCCCCAAGGTCCCCACACGGGGTTTCAGACTGGTCCCTCTGGACACTGGGCGTACTGGACCTGTCAAGGACCAGCCCAGCCTGCACTCCCGGGTGCTGACCTCCAGCGTGGGCATCTCACAGCTGGGCCAGCACTGCATTAACAGCATCTGCTTTCTGCTTTGCGGGGACTCCCTCCTCACTTGTCCCAGATCTGCTGCCCGAAATGGAAGCTGCAGGGCACAGCGCAGGATCTGGCCCAGAGCGCCTACAGTCTGCAAGGAACCGTGCCACAAAATAAAAAAAGGGGATTAAATGGTTTCCTTTCCCTCGCCGGGCCCAGCTCTTCCCCACCCCCTGCCAGGACTGGCCCTGGAAGTGGTTTTTGCCTTTGCCTTTTCTCAGGTGATGGGGGAGGGATCCGGCGGTGGACCCGGAGGCCCCAAACCCTTCGCTGACTTTGCTGCCTGAAGCACAGACCTCTTAGAAAACACAGATGAAAGGGAAGCTGGGGGAGGGCTTCAGACTGGGAGAAACAACCCTCGTGGCAGGTCCTTTGGCAGGGGTCAGGCTGCAGGACACAGAGGAGATATATTAAAAGGGGAAACTGGAGGAATCTAAATAATCAGGCTCCCCACCGGATAATGCCTTGACAAGAGGAGATGCTGCGAGAGCCAACGAAAACTGACTCGCACAGAAGGGCAGAAAAGTAAAACGCCTTCTCTGAGGGGATGGGGCTGGCGATGGAGCGGGAGACCTGGGAGGCAAGGGGGAAGGGCTGCAATCTGGAAGGAAATTAAATAATAGCCTGAAATTCCCAGGTGAGGAACAATGGAATTGAAAACAGAAAGGCCCCCAAGAGATAAACAAATCAGGACTGGGAGGCAAAGTGCAGAGAGCGAGACCCGGGGGCTGCGGGGCAGCCCACAGCATTGACAAAATCCTTCGCCCCTTCCCCGTAGTGCGATCACGCCGGGTACGCCACGCGGAGCTGGGGCACGGTCCTGCCAGGCACCCTACATCAAGAGAGAGATGCTAGGTGCCTACCCTGCAAGTCCTTATAACCTGAGCCTGCAAAGCCGCATGAAAAATACCAGTTATCCCCATTTTACAGTTGCAGAGCTGAGGCACAGAGAGATTAAACCTAATTCTAGTACACCGTAAGGCTCCTTTATCCTATGGCGTTCTTCCAGAAGGACTTTTAAGGTAGTATAAAATGTCCCTTCGTGCTGCTTTCACTGGGGGCTCAGACACACAATCAAACCTCCCTGTTATCACACCAGCCTGAGTGCCTGTACAGTTATTTTGTGCGCCTCAGCCGAGTTGCAGCAACAGTTAAGCCGTAAATATGGAAATGGTGCATACGAGTTTTGAGTAAAAGCGTAAATGCTGTCTTTGTGCACAGACCTGTGGGGAGTTTGCAGCAAGATAAGGAATTAAATCTACGCTTGGGAATCCCAGGATAGAGCCCTGAACGTGCAGGCCATTCAAGAGGCATATTTCATGGAATATCCATTAGGAAACAAGTTGGGAAATAGAGATTGGTGGAACAGCTTAGATAAACTACTGACATAGGTGTTGTAAACTGATGGAGCTACGTTGACTGCAACAGATGTGTTTTGATTGAGGACATGGTCCTTAGGGGTGGGAAATTATTGACTTGGAACCAAACCACAGATTTTTTTGGCATTTCTGTTGTGTTTTAAAAATTCATGGTCAAGCCCTGAAAGCACTTTACCAGTAAGCATTAATATTCCCAGAGGAGAACCTGAGGCTTAGGGAGCGGGACTTACTGCACCACAAAGTGACACGATGCAAGAATAAGGCAAAGAACGTGAAGAGTTTCCAGCATTTCCTTGTTCTCTATACCCACAATATCCATACGGTGCCCCGGTGGACTCTACCCGAGGAACCTCACTGCGTTAATACAGAGCCTGCTTCGGTAACTCTGCCCTACAAGTGGAATAAATCACTGGGTCTTCCTGCCCTACATTCTTCAGAAAGCAGAGATGCAGACCTGAATTTTTTACTTCAACTGCTCCCTAATATTTTATCATCTTTCTTCCTAAAAGGGAACAGGGCTGTCCGCAAACGCCTGCATTCTTCTAACGCTAGTCCAGTTTGTGTTCAAAAGCCTTTTCTATTTCCTTTTCCAGTGCCACATGCTGCTGTGTCAACATAATACAGGGTCTTCCTAAACAAAGGAATGTGTGTCTAGAAACCATCCACAGAGAATGATAGCCAGAACCCTGCCAGCAGAAAAAAAGGAGGTCCCACACTCCTTTTTACAGCACAGCTTAAAAAGGGAGAGTAGCACAGAGAGGCACAGCAATTCACGTGTCACTGTTCAGTAGGTAGCATGAGCATGTAACACTAGGTAACTATAGCCAAAACCATACCACATTAAGTTACGGGGTCTCAAGAGCATTCACTGCTTAAAGCCAGCCCTGCCTCTCTGGATCAAGGTGAAATAAAAGATGCAGTTTACAGCTGCTGACGGGTCTCAGATACAGGACGGATGCATGACTGGGAAAGTCCAACACCCCAGAGGTGCTTCCATAGGGGAGCCTAAGGCTTATCTCTGTGATGTGCGACACTGCAATATTCATGGGGGAGTTAGTTTTCTTCCTTCTCTCTGCTCATCAGAAACAAATGAGCTGATGAAGGTGTGCATGTCATTAATAGAATGGGTTGGCATTCATACTGTCCTCAACAACCACCACAATAAAGACCCTTGAGTCAAGAGACCCCATTCCAGTCCCAGCTCCACTACCAATTTGCCATTTCATCTTGGCCAAGTCCTTTCCTCTGTCTTGTTGGCTTAACTCAAGCTGGTTATGAGGCTGCAGCCAAAAAGGTTTCCATCAGAAAATATGGTTCAGAGGGGAACATATGACCTGCAGCTGAGCTCTGTTGGGGTGTGAGACCGTTGGATTGCACAGTGGCATGCCAGACCTCATCATTACCATGTAGGAGATATTCCAAGGACTGCCAAGGAACTGCAGGAAGCATATGCATTTGTTTAACATGGTGGTAGCACTAGAAGGAAGCTCAGGAAACATCAAGCCCCTTTGCAAGAGATACTGCCCTCAAATGCTCAGGTGGAAGTATGAAAATGACCCCATCTGAGCCAGGATGGAGTTTTTCTCCAGGTGCGGAGTAGGTGTCCTGTGGCACATGGTAAAGGAAATGTGAAGTTGAAATCAGCATCCTTGGTAACTGAATAACCTCTATCTTTTATGCCTTGCCTATTGCTATAAGACCTAAGCTGAGCAGAAGGGAGAGGATGTGCCTTCTACCCAAGAGCACAGCCCTTATTCTTTCTCTCTGTTTTTTTTTTTTGTTTGTTTGGGTTTTTGAGTTTTTTAGAGTTTGTATAGCCCTTCTTATTTTAATGTAGGTCCTGTGTGATTTTTTTTAATGACATATATGACCTCTGTGCTCCTTGAATCTTAGTACTATTTGCATCTGTCATGAGAGCAAGGGAAGCCTCTTTATCCTGCTCAGATCCACCAGACTTTCCTTCCAAGGACTTGGCCACTTCATTTAGAAGAAATCCTAAATATTTGTTTTAATTGCAAAATGGATTCTCATAAACCAGCAGGCCTGTGTGCTATCAGGCTTTGGATTGCATCAACCCTGGCATGTGGGCTCATAAGGCAGATGGTCAGGGAAAAGCACCTTGGCACAGTCTTCACTGGCATCTTTTAGACAAAGGGCTGCACCAGGGACTTTGCTGCCATCGCAGTGCAGAAAATTTTATCTTTCATCACAGATTTTAAAATTCTGGATCCAGCAGGGTGCTAAGCTTCTGTCAGTCTCTGTCAGCCCTTCACTCCCAATGTCTTTCTCCCCACAGTCTGGCTGGTGGGGGAGTGAGGTTTCTTGGCAAAAGCTGGAGCCGTGGTTCTGTTTTCAGCGCTGCCTGCATGGCCGTAGGCAAAGCACCATCTCTGTCTGCACCCCCCACTCTTTTTCCGTCTCCCTTTCCTGGAGGTTTTGACTGGCTCCATCTAGAGAATGGCCACCCTTAAAAGCATAAGATTTTCACAAGTACTTAGCTCTGGTTGAATCTGATCCCAAATTCAGTATCTCTAAAGATTCTCATCCCGGTCTGCCAAGGTTTTTTGTTGGGGACACTGACACTCTTCATCAGTTGGGCAGCTCTGCTCACCTGGGGAAAGGGAATGTCCACCCAGTAATTACAGATGTTTCCCCCCCCCCCTTAAGATGGCAGAAAGGAGCTTCTGCCATTTTGTATGTGAAGCAGCGGCCTCACATGGAGACAGAAGAACCCAGAAGAGGGTTTTACTTGCAGAGCGGATGAGAAACACTGATGAAGATTGACTTTCTGTGTAGCGCAGGCTGGACGACCCGTGCATAGTTTTGCAGATGAAAATGTTGTCTCTATTTAAAGTCTTCGAGGGATGAGGGCTGCACAGTTACGTTGAGAAGAAAGTAGATTCCTATGGGTGCAAACGATATTCCTCCCTGTCTTTCCTAATAGCTGTTCAGACGAATCTCTATCTAAAATGACATGAGAAACCTTTTTATGCCTCCTTATGTCCAGCATGGCCAATTTAGCCCATTTTAGAAGATCCAGCGCAGTCAATGTCACAAATACAGGCTGTTAAAATATTAGCATTTGAAGTATTAATTTAGCCCAGCACATTAAGTCCACAGATCTTTCTGCCAATTATTTTAGATAATTGTAACTATCACCACAAACAGTTTGAGATGTACAGGATCTGCAATTATCTGTATTTCCCCCCCACTGTAAATGAAAGGGATAAGAAGTAAAACCGTCAGGGAACAACTTAAACCTTCTATTTGCTGGGGGGAACATCTGAACAATTTCTCCGACAGCTTAAAAAAATTGATTGTCTAAGGAAAAAGGGGATAGACACTGGCAAATGTATTTGCAGACAGACTGAAAAGGGGGCCCTAGAAGATGGAGAAAGTGCTGATGGGGAAAATATGAAGAATGAAACAAAAAATCAGGGGAACAAAAAAAAACGTGGAAATAATTAAGTGAGGAATAGACCCTACCCAAGAAAGCCCAGGTGTTTATTGTATTGTAAAATGGCAGAAATGTTTCCTTTGCTTACATGGGTTACCACCAGCAAGCTTGGACAAGAAAAGTCATATTATAAGTGGCAGGGAAAAGCTAGATAGAAAAGAGCCACCTCTTTGTCCCCAAAACCGCTTTCCAGTCCTGTTGAGCCAGCAAAACAGCCAACACAGCACCTCAGTCATAAGCAAGCGCAGAAGGTAGATGGCTCACCTGGCACGTAAAGACCTGGGGAGGCTGCGGCTCTCACGGCACCTTGCAGACAAGGAAATTTGCCACTGACTCACAACTCCTGACCTGTCCCATCCCAACTTTGCTCCCTGCCGGGGCTCCCTCCTGCACCCCGGAGCAGAAACCCCACTCAGCTGCTGTACAGGTGAGACCATGTCTACCTCCTCCCAGGGAAAGATAATACTGCAATCAGAAATGCTGTTGCAGGATGAAGCATAAAGCAGGGACACGGGAAGTTTAGCTACATCAGCTACAGAGAGGGAAAAAACCTTTGGGAAAGAGGGGCTGGCATGCGGGGTGTCGGGAGGGGTGTCAGGCGGACAGGGAGGGTGCTGCTGTACCCCCCCCCCCCCCCCAAACCAGCAACAGACCGAGCGGGCTTCTGAAAAGCCTGCTGTGGTTTCAGCCTTATTCACACCAGCCTTGGGCTTTTGCTGCTCGCTGGGGACCCGAGTAGGATGCAGGGGGTGTCGAGCATCCCGCTCTTGGTGGCTGGCAAGACCATCCCACCCGTGGCAAGGGACATCGCCCCAGATTGCGGCACTCGAGGAGGAGAAACGCGGAGAACATCCAGCAGGAAAAGCCACTAGAGGGCCCCTGGGCTAGCAGAATGCGATTAACCTGGGGTTTGGGACCTGGCCAAGGCATCGGGGTTAAACGCCCTTAATTTTTTTGCAGAGACAGACAGATGACCTTTTGGTGAGCACAAAGATACAGGGTTGGGCCCCGGCCCTTCCAGCGGCACTGCCATCGGTGCGTGACCCTGCCACACGCCCATCGTGTCTGGGCCCTTACTGCAACAGTGCCGACAGAGATTCAGCAGGAGAAACACTCCTTACAGAGGCTCCAGTGCTGCTCTGGAGGTCTTCCATCTAGCCCCACACCAAAACTGAGCTTATTTAACATCTAATAAGTCAAGCACAGCCTGGAGAAGTCTGATTTTCAAGCCAGAGTAGCATCTTGCACCCATTTGAAATGTCCATTTGGAAATTCAGTGTGAATAACACAAACATAAGACAGATGCTGCCACTTACCCAAATGTCTTAGAGGAACAAATGGGAACTGAATTTGAAAGCAAATGAAGCAACCAGATTGTAGCTTTTAAGTGGACTATGTACTATAGCAAGTGAAAAAGTTGGCAGGAAGGAACTAAATGTTCACTGCTTTGCTTGATAAACCATAAATGCACGTGTATTTGTTAGCTCCAAATCTGAAGACATAAGCAAAAGCAGGTGACTAGGGCAGGAGAAAATCCCTTTCTTTGGACCACAGTTTGTGCCTCCATGAGGACAGCTTGCCCGAGAAAGCCAGAGTCAGGTGCAACCTGAGGGGTCGTGCTGGACCACCGGCGGGTCCGGGGAACGCGGCGGCAGCTGCTTCGGTACATGCAACAGCAGGAGCAGGTGCGCGGGGAAGGCACCAGGCACAACGGACCTGCTGTCACCACCGCTGCCTCCTACATCACGCTCCTGCTCGGAGATACTCCACGCAGGAGCGACGCCGACATTTGCCGAGGCGGCAAAAGGAGCACCGTGACGCTTAAGGTTCAGCTGCGCGGGAAGCAAATGAGCTAGAAATGGGACCGACTGAAAACGCTGGTTTTGTATGAGAGCTATCAGCCACCCAGACACTGAGCATTCACTCCGAGAGCACATTTAGTGCAGCTGGCATTGTGTCAGACTAGACTTGCTTCGTGCAGGAAATACTGAGCACTTGGACGCTCTGAGCAAGGGCTGGGAAAGCGTCCAAGATTATGCTTCACATCTGCTCCTGCGAAGCCAGTGCAAGCCCTGTTTTAGCATGTAGTGTAAACAACAGCATCACTAGTGAAACACAAGCACAGGCAACTGTGCATATGCTATGGGGGCCATCTTGAGCCCCGCACCTTCGGAAACGGAGCGGCGCCTTGTCTGGCAACAGCCGGGGAGGAGAGAACGCCTCCTGTGCTGGGCTGCGGAGCAGTTCTGCAGGTGAAGGTTTACCAGGGGGAATAAAGTGAACTGAGCCCTGACAAAGGCGCCGGCTGCTGGGATCGCGCTCGCACACAACCCCTGGCCCTCATGCACAGGCGGGTTGGACCTGGGTCCCTTCTCTGCTAAAAAAGCCCACCGCAGGGGTTCGCTCCCCACTTCCACCTTGGTGTGCAGGAGAAGGGTTATTGCCTGTGCCAGCGGTGGAGACCCCGGCCCTTCCCTGCCCTCTGAACGAGGGGACACAGCGTTTTGGCTCCTGCAGAGGGCCGGTTTCTCAGCAGAAGAGCTCTGGTTATTCCCCTGGTGCACTGCAGCAAAGATGGAGGCAGCACATTCTACCTGGTGACTAGAGAAAAGTCAAAGTTGTGCTTTATAAACCGGCAGTGTTTGAATTGTTGTGATTCAGGCCGGCTGGCCACAGCAAACTGCTACGAGATAGGTCAGACAGGGAAACGTGTGACTTTAAAGTTCAAATGTAATGTTTTGTCAGGAATTTAAAGCCATGGGATCAACCCCCTGGTGAAATGCTTGAATTCTGACCAGTTTTGCCTATAGAATATCCAGCGTCTTACATCCTGCATATTCCTAAAAATCATCTTTTCTTTCAGCACTCCAAATCTATTATTTAAAAAAAAAAAAAAAAAAAGTCATTAATGCGCAACACCAGCCACCCTTGCGGCCACTTCCTGACTTTCCTTTCGCTTTTCCTCGCCACCTGCATAGAGCACAAGCCCATTAAATGCTTCCATTCCTATTTCTGGCACCAATAAATCTAAATTTTCAAGCTTGGTAAACCCGGCTAAACAACTGGCATAGAGATAAATGATTCCCCTAAGATAATGTACAACTCTCATTACCCGAGGACTTTTTTTTCCAATCCCCCCAAATACTGGTTTTTAAAGTCCTGGAAAACCATGGCTTTCTCTGCCAGAAATAAAGGTACCAGTTTAATATAACGGAGCATTCCCTGCAGTGCAGTGACAGATTCTTAGTCCTTGCCATAGAAAATGACTTGTGATATGGCAGTTCTCATCCAAACTGGGAGCAAATTGTGAGTTTGAAAAATGCAGCCTCCCAAAACAGCCTACAGAAGAAAATCTTTGAAACGAGACTTAGCAGCCAGCACACCCTCTAACAATCTAATAAATAGCATTCAGCTCAAACTCTCCAACACTGCAAGGGAACAGGAGAACAAAGGGATTTGAAGCATGGATTAGATCATTCCAAATGGTCTCAACATTGGTGGTTTGGGGGTTTTCTTTTTTTTTTTTTTCCCCCCAGCCTTGTGGCAAAGGCTGGATTTGAACCTTTCAGGACAATGTTTTGACACAAATATTTAAGCTATTTAAAATAAGTAATAACCTTCAGTTCCCTTCAAGAGTATTATATTAAAAACAGAGAATGGGATTAAAACAGATTAGCTTCCGACATTTCTTAATGTGGCAAACAGCATCAATCAGATCATATCAATGAAAGCTGACAGCTCAGGGAAATCCAGAGGAACAGATTCTCTTAGAAAAAATGAGATATTTGATCAATTTTTTTAAAACTCTTTTTTCTAAGCTGTTAGAAACTGCATTGACTTCATAAAAATGTAATGACAGCTCAGCCTTTGCTTAGCATAACATCCTGAAAGTGCATGAGAACATTAAATTAACGCAACCTGGTAACGCCGCGTGCAATATAGAAGTAAGTGCTATTGTCAATTTACTGTCCAGCTACTATTGCCCATTGATTTTCTACTTGGTGAAATAAGTGAAATGCCTTGTTTACAATCCAAACTCTGATCTTGCAGTTTAATGCCTGGAGACAAACTGGTGCAGAGCCCTAGTGAAATCCCTCAGGCCGCAAGGTATGAACTGAAGGATGGGTCCCAAGGCAATGATGCCAGTATGAGAGGCACCGTTCAAGTATGCAGAAATTCCCTTTCAGCTGTCTCTCACACTACCCACAGCCAATTCCAATGCTTTTCCCAGCTACCCTGTTACCTGTCCCCCGCTGGATGTGTCTGTTAGTGCTCAACTGTCCATTCCAGGAAGAGCTAGGTAAGCACAGTAGTGGGTTTTTCTTACGAATATTTGTTGGACTTTCATAATTTAAGTTGTTTCAGGCAGACTTCCAGCCAGTTTAGTTTCTCTTCCTCAGGTATTGGAGTCCTCTGTGCACACCGATATAGTTACTAATAAAGGAAAAGTTTCAGACTTGTGTGTTATTTATGAATTAGCCACCACAATTTTGCACACAGGCAGCATATGCATTTAGCCCATGAGGAATAACACAAGAGAATATCTGGCGACTAGCAAGGATCGGTGAAAATGGAGCAGCATGGCAGCACCACTGTCATGCAAGGGACCTATGTCACATTTGCGCTGCAGATAAAGCCAAGCTACAACTTGCTACTGCAATCAAATCAAGCATGAATGTGCTAGAGCCCAGTGCTTAAAATGGCATTATCGGTGTCCTCTGTGGGAACCAGAGATCCAAATCCCTTTGCATTCCCTTGGCATAATCTTTGAGAAATCTCTTCCCAATTGTTTTTAAATAAATCCTGTTAAATTCTGCAGTGAATTGTCCTTATCTCTCCACACCTGTGTGCCAGCCCCGTTTTCTTCTACCTTTTTTCCCCCATGCCTGGACAAAAGAGAGTGTATCTGCATGTGTCAGTGTGTATGTATGTCTGAGCTGAACTAAAGAGACAATTATCTTCAGCTGAAAATAAACATCATGAAACTATAGATGCCTAATTTTTGCACCTGGAAGATCCTCTTACAGCTATTCACTACTAATCACTCTTAGCTAATAAATGAATAGAATAACTAATGTGATTAGAGTAATTTGCCTATTCATCAGGAATATTAAATGAATTGAATATTTTGTATTTGACTAGTCTCTCAGCATTTCCCTGATACCGTAATTAGCCCTATATCTATTCCTCTGGCAAAAATAGCGTGTGGCCTTCAGAACATAAGGACACTTTGGTTCATTCTGCGTTGCTGGACAGATGGACACCGTGTTTCATAGACATACCTTTCATAACAGTCTTATGAAAGTAGGATAATCTGCCTCCCGTCCCACCAGAAAAGGCACTGAACTCATGATGGAAGGAAGTCAGGGCAGAAAAGAAGGATAAAAGTCTTGTGAACAAGCAAGCGATAAAGAGATAGACTTCATAGGCCAACCATTCCTCTCTACCTTGGAGGTTACCCTAAGGAATTGCAATGCATCAGGGAGGTGGTGGTGACAGAGAAGCTGGGTCTCCGCTGTCATGAGCATTAGTTAGGAAGGTGTCCAGGAAATTCTTGTCCACCATGAATCTCTTCCTTATTTTCTAGTTGCAAACATGGCAGCTCTCAAAAAAACATCTAGGTGAACTCCTAGACAGGTAATAGACCTGTTAATACATGCCCAGAGGGTGGCTGTTATACTTTAATCTCACAGAGGAATCAGGCTGAAGTTGAACTATGCAAACGATAATATAAAATAACCAGTGGATAGATATTCAAATAAGGATTTCTTACATATATACATAAAGGAAAAAGATCATTTGAATCTGGGATACAATTTTCCAAATCCATACAAGATTCTTTGAGAGGAGACAGGAAAGATTTAGAAAAATAATGCTGGTCCTTGTCCTTTTCTAGAAAGTAACGGGGATATATAGAACAATACAGAAAAGATGCATTAATAAAATTGCCAAAGATGATCTGTCACTTCCTCTTGGTAAGAAGCCAAAGCATTTTATAAAATGCATTTGCACTTAACCAGAATGATATCATAATCTTCCTTAGTCATATCTTTTCATGCCTTCCTGATACTTCACAAAGCAGACATCAAGGTTTTCAGGAGACACCCTCAAAATACTGCATTAAAATTAAAAAGGGAAGAGGCTGCATCTAAAAGCTGCACAAACAGAATCACCTTCAGCAAAACCTTGAGCATGAAATACATGGCACAGTGCATGTTCATAGCAGGAAGGGAAATTAAAAGGAGAAAATTAGTTATCGAAGGCTTCAGGGTTCTCTAGTCTGGATATATCTAAAATCAAGGTGTCACTACAGTCTCTTTCAGGGTCTCTTGCTGTCTTTGATTGGAATGATGCAGATGTGAGACGGCATTTTACTCTTTGAGAAGGGACCACTGCATAATTAAGGTTTCGTTTGGGTTTCCCCTCCTCACCTTTAACAGCTGTTTACACTGACCTCAGGCAGTTCTAAGTCCCTTCATTTTGCTCATTTGTCTCTGTTTCTTTTCTGGGGTTGTGGGATTTTTTTGCTTTGGTCTGGTTTGTGGGGTTTTTTAGATAGCTGCAGAGAAAAGCACAGTCCTGGAGAACTTCAAATGTTAGTATCACTGGCATTCTGCTGAGGCATCAGCCTTGATTCTTATTAATTACGTCTAGCTAAATCTATACCTTAGCTCCCAGATGTCCACATGCTGCAGCAAGATCTGGATTCCTGTTTTAGAGATGAGGTATTGTGTATAACAAAGCTACCTGGAGAACATCCTTCAAGGTAGAGATGAGGCAAAGTGTCCTCTAAATTCTCTTTAATCTACCATTGCACAACATAGTGGTTTCCTTCTCAGCTACCCACAGCTCTTCACCATTATTTAGCTTTCTACTTAGACCCAGAGTTTTCACTGTGAACCTCAAATCAGTTTCACAGCTTTCCTTGGGTATTTTTAACCTCCCCCCCTTCCCCAATTTCTTCTTTCAGATTGCTTTCAGACTGTAAAGTGTAAAACACTTTGATTCCTAGGTTGTTGTGGGAAAACGTTATAAGAATGAATAAGTTATAATGATAATAATAATAATAATACATTACAGTGATAATGATGGATGTGTTTTAAACAAAGCCTCTGGCTGCCAGTGTGGAGGAGCTATGGAAAAATCAAAGATAATCTTGCATGAGAAGAATTGTAATGAGAAAGACCTGGAATACGTTATCTCTCTGGATTGCTCCTATCTGCTCACCCAGGAACAGCATTGTCCCAGCTCGACTTGAAGAGTGCATCAGGTCTTAAGCTAAATTTAGGGCCAGGTGCTCGGCTGGTGTCAGCTGGCGCAGCTCCGCTGACAGAAAGGGAGCTGTGTGAATTCATTCCGGGTTTATTTCTATTACAGTGGGGCTTAGTACATTGGTCCCAGCGTGGAGCAGGACCCTGTTGTGCTCAGCACTGTACATGCACACACAGCCCGTTTCATCCTCAAAGCCCTTGCGATCTAAATAGATGAAAGCAAAGAGAAATAGATTAAAAGACTCGCCCCAGCCACCCAACAGGTCAATGGCAGAGCTGGGAAGAGCTACCGCGCTTTCTGACTGTCACGCCGGTGTCCCATCCGCCGCACCATGCTGTCTCCAACCTGCTCTGGCAATAGTGTTTTACTGCTAGGTAAAGGCAGGTTGAGCTGTAGTTTAATACAGCTTATTTTCTATAGACAAAACATGGCCATTAGGTCAAAGTCATTGCCCGCAGAATGTAACAGATTAAATCAAGAGGATTCTTAGGATTACTATAACAAAAACTACTGGTTTTCATGAAGAACGAGATTTTTATAATAGGGGCTTCATGAATTAATCTAGTGTCATACACACTTTTCAGTTTAATTCCATCAGCTGTTTACCAAAAGATGATCTCTAATATAAGTACAAATTTGGATGGAATTACACCCTCAATTTCTTTAGGTATCTGCACCCGTATGGTGGCTAAATACTAACTCCCCAGTCACGGGGCATTTGGAAGTACAATGGATACACTGAGTCCAATACAGAAACAGGACAACAATCTTTTCTACTCCAGCTCAAATCCTGAGGGCTGCCAGACCTATTGATACTGAAAAGATGAGGAATATCCTTTATAAAATACGAGGCAGAATACAGTACAGGGTGCCTATGTTCAAATTTCAGAAGTATCACGGGATCTGAGTGACTGCAAAGCAAAACCTCTTCAGCAACAGAAGTAAGCTAAAAGATACAAAGCAGCAGAGCCCTGCAAGCCCCCTAAATGCTTCAGCAGCTTCATGAGACTTCCTTCCCACCAGAAACCCCCCGCCTGCACAAATCCCCGTGTGCAAGCCACGCCACTCGGGGCTTGGGGTGGGGGGCTCTCGGGGAGGTGTTTACTCACACCCGCTGATTTGAACCTGAGCTGAGCCAGCATCCTGATTTCATCTGCTGTCTAAATCTCCCCACCCGCAGGATAGCTTCTAGGACCCTGAGAAAGTAATTTCATGATTTATTAGGTTTTATAACAATGGCAATAAGCAAGGCAGCTTTTTAAGCAGCTAACTGAATTGTGATGCAGGCTTTTTCGTTTGTGGGGGTTTTTTTTGTTTGGGGTTTTGGTTTTTTTTTTCCACAGCACAGTGTGGATCTATTTAGTCTCATAGCTTGAATTTCAGCCTTTCTTTGCCCATGAGAAAGCCTGGTAAATGGGATTTGTGCTAGAAGCTATAGGGAGAATATCTTTTAATTAACCAGGAGGGCGGCTCAGGGAAGTTCTAGCACTGTCTCTTAGCTGGGTTTCCAGCCTCATTGCGAGAAAAACACACACAAGGTAGAGCAGTAATTGCAAACCAAATTCCCAATGACTTGGATTCCTCTCCCCCAAATTTAACTGGGCTCGTATGGTAGCTGGGGTGACTCCAGCGCAGGTGCAGCGTTGCAGGCGGCACTGCCCCTCGCCCTGGCCCGTTTCACCTGCGGTGCACTGGGAATGGGAGCACTTTGCTCTCCATTCCCTAGCGCCCGATGCTCAGATGATGGAAATCTGTGTCATTTCACTGAGATCAGGGACGCAGCGCTACTTAAAGGCAGAGGAAGACGGTCTCTTTATTTTCAAGGCAAGGCAATCCAAGCCTCTCGTTACGCTGCTAGTAGAGAAATATTTTTCCTAAGAACACACCGAGTTCTTCTGTCCAGAAAGCACAAACTTGGCACAGATCCTGCCCTATCTGCATCATCAGTGTTGCTGGGTTTGGCACGGGTTCCTGCAGAGCAGAGGCTCGGGTGGTCATGCCGACCATGTCTCCATCCCGAACTCCTTTCTCGCCTGCTAGGCAATTTCACCAGAGGGAGAGCTGTCTCAACAGGAATTACATCCCCCTGATATTCAAAACTGTAGGCAGGTCAGAGCAGAGGCAAGCCCTCTGGTTTGTGGAAAAGCTGAAAAGATACACCTTAGGAAAGGCCGGAGGACCTACAGCAGAGAGCACTTTACAAATAGCACTGCCACTGCAAAAGCCTTAGTGGGAACTCTCACCTTCTTAAAGCCTGCGCAGAGCAAAAATCAGGCACAGCTCCAACAGAAACCAAACTCCATTAGCACCAGGACTCAGGGAATGGATACGCATGCTTCCAGCATGGACGTTAGGCATGGAGCTGAGCCCAAAGCCTATGTACCAATACCCCTGCCACTTCAGTTCATTTAGTTCTGGACCACAAGCAGGTCCATCCCTCCTGTGGCCCTGTCTAGCTCTCCATATTGCACTGTGTTATTCCTCGCCAAGTCTCACAGTGTTTTACTGGACAAGGCATGCAAGTTAAATTTACATTTTATTTGAACGTTTCATCTTGTTCCTGTGTGTCTCTGCTGGTGATGAGGCCGTAAGAAGCTGATGAAATTTATTTCTGCTCTTTCTGCCACACTGTATAAATAAAGGAAAAGAAATAAAATACTTCTCCAACAGGAAGCATGAATGCTTTAATGCTTTGTTTAAATATGCTGTTGAGAGACTGTATTTATCACGCAGCATCTGTATGCGTCTACAGCTGAAATTTGCTCTCTAAAATTAAAAGATCTCATTTACATGCATTTTATACCTGTGTCACAGCACTGAACTTGGTGGATTTACTCTTAAATCTATGCTAGGTGAAAATCATGCCCAAAGCTTCCCAGAAATAGCATAGCCCACTGTATGCATGTTTCTCAGGTACTGCAAATTTCCCAGGAATAATTGGTGTATACAGATACTATGTGAGATTTATATTCCCTGCATCTTTGGCTAGCTACAGTATGATTTAAATGGCACAGGCACTAGAGAAAGTGGACAGTAAAGCGGACAGTATTTGAAAATAAACATAAAGCAAAATGGGTTGACATCCTATTTCACTTAAAATGTAAATGGTGAGCATTCAGAGCATGATTTACAACCTTTTTAAAAGCACAAATGTTTTTCTTTTCGGCCTCCTAACTCAGATGCCACAAATCAGGAGAAATCTTTGCAGCATCAGGAAATCCCCCTTGCTGGTTTTCTCCCGTCTTCTTGTCGCTATCCAAAGAAATGGATATAGATCCCCCGGATCAGTTTTCTTGAAAAAAATTTCCCCCTGGTGTCTTGAATTGAAATTTGGCCTTATGGTGAACTTTATACTGTAGGCTCACGGACAGAGAGAAAGGAGAGGAAGGAAATGCAACGTGCGAGCCTGTTGCTCATCAGCTCGCTGTTGCAGCCTCTTGCCCAGGATTAACACCTTTTCATACCCATAAACCTGGCTGTATCACTGCTCTCATCGTGAGGGCAGCATGGGCTAATGCTATGAGACATCTCTCACTTCACTGACTCCTGCTCCTGCCTGGAGCCATTGACCCGGGACACGGTCTCCAGATATGCTCGCTAGCTCTAGGCCCATCACTTTTTGGTGTCCAGCTTAATCTGCCTCCGCCTTATTTTCCGAGGAGCTGCAACCTGCCAGAGAAACGGCATTGCTCTGCTCTGGTACGATTCCTATGACACCTTTCCAAGCCACCTTCCTCCTCCTCACCCACCACTAGCACAGCATAAGCGATTGCAGGAGGGAAACCCCTACAGACACCCAGCAGACCAGCACTGGCTCTCCTCCCGGCAAGGCTCGGGGCAGATGCCTGAGGGCTTTTTCAGAACCGAGCCACGCAGCTGCCCCAGTGCAAGAACTGACCAGGGTTCAAGCTCCAACACGCAGAAGCCAACGCGTCCACAGCGTCTTTTGCCCCAGACTGCAGCACGCGTGGCAGTTGTTATCTACCAACTACCTGCCCCTAACAAGGCATGAGTCCGCTAAACTAGATCCCTGCAAAAAGCTTCCTGCATGGAGAGGAGGAGGAGACGGCCCCACCAAACTGGTCCTTGTGCAACAGCCCTTGCAGGTTTGCGGCATCAGCACATTCAGGTCTCAAACCACGGCACTGCGACTACATCAAAGGGATGACCCAAACATGCGTCTCGGCACCTATTCTCCCCTTTCCAAGGCTCTGGCGAAGAAGGATGCTGGTTTGAACAGCTTGAAGGCTCTTCTGGCTGCAGGTATGGGTCATGGAGGACTTTGCATGGCCTGAGCATTAGGAAGGCAAACCCCGGAGCTGCTGCCCTCCTCCCTCCCCTAGAGCAGCGCAACAGCAGTAGGAAAAGCAAGCCCTGAGTTTCCAGCTGAAACATCCAGCCCTTAAATCTTTAATAACCTTTCTTTTCTTTACTCAGAGCACAGAAGTATGAGCGCACATCTTAAGAGATCAAACTGAATCCTTAATTTAACCAGCTATTAATAAGGGTTAAATCTGCAGGCTGCAATGGCCCCTTCGCCCGTCTCTCCCTCGTCTGCGCACACACAATCAATGGAGCGGGAAGCCTGAAGGGCGTCCATTTTGAAAAGCCGTAATGAATCATTTTTCCTTAGCAAATCTGGCAAACTTCAATCCTGGTTCCTGCAGCCTCCCTTTCACATGTCCAAGCCCTCTGTGACACATCAAATTTAATGAGACTGCACAGACCTCAAATAAGGCACTGTAGCACTGCTGGGATACTTTATTAAGGAGGATCAGACAGAATGTGTTTGCTGTTTAAGAGCCTTTAAAGGCAAATTACACTTCTTTTTTGGGGGGATGAGAGGGGGAGACTGGGGGAAGCCTCCCATTTTTGTTTGGTCTCTCGCCCTTCTCAAATAGTTATTCTGCAGGCCAATTCAAACAGAGCATTAAGGTTTCTGCAAACAGGGAAAGCAGCAAAATTGGCAGCAAGGGCTGAGAGACCAGCAACGCTCTATTGAAGGTTGCGGGGTAGGACACAGACAAAGAAATGTGTTATTTTACAAAATAATAACAATAATCATCTTCCTCTGACAAGCTGTGCAAGGGAACACCCCACCCTGCTAGCAGGTGCTGCCCCTGCTAGGTCCGGGGAAAGGCCAAGTTAACCCTCTCCAGCGGGAGGAGAGGTGGGAATAACTTTCCAGAAAGATGGATGATGTGAGAGATGTGCTGAGCCATCCTTGGGGGAAGCCTGGGGCAGCCATTCCAGGGAAGAAAGGGGAGAATCAAATATTATTTTGGTTGTAATATCTCCGTAAATATATATAAGCACCAGAACAAGGCAGAGTTCAGTTTTGCACACTCAAGGACTTTGGAGAAGTGAGGCTGTTTGGTTTGCTTGTGGGAAAGTAAATGTGGATACTGTCAGAGGTACGAGATGAAATCCTAGATGGCTTCCAGGGTTTTTTTTTTACAACCACAGCTAGCTAAGGGTAAGTCTTTGTAGACTCTTTTACTTGGAAAGCCCCATTCTGCATCAGGACTCAATGCTGTAAGTTTTGTTGGAGAGTACAGCACTCTCATGGCATAGCAACCTTCTGCTCAATTCAGAGCATCTCTTTTGAGATCATTGTGTTCAGCTTCTCTGTGTCCACCTCTGGCTACATCTAGCTCTAAAAAGAGACTGCAGGCCATCAGTACAAGAGGCTCCTACAAGCAGGAGCATACGTTGACCATCTCAGCACACGCTAGCTGATGGAGATGTTTGAAACCCAAATGAAATACACAGAAATAGAGAAAAGCAAATCTTAAAATAGTTTCTTTAAGCAAGGGTCCAGGCTGCTGGACAAGGCAACACCTGACACGGCTAAAGAAATCCAAAAGGTCTATCTTAGCCTATGGATTCCAACCTAACTGGGTTTTGTAGGGAGATTTAAAAATTGGACTAGCTTTTAGAGAGTTCTCAAGGATATTTTGTTAAAAGCAAAGTGAACACAGAAAATTCCATGTACCAAACCTGGCTCTCTGGTTTCATGCTCTACTATCTCAGAAACCAGAGTCCCTGGAGTTAGAGGAAGTTATAGGTTAACACGTCCAGGCAACTGGGGGCTCAGAAAGGCTGGGACACTGGATTGGAAGCGTAAAGCAGCGGGACTGCTTGGTCCTGCCAGGCTCAGCCTGCCTGTTTTCTTCTAAGCAGTGTGCCAGAGCATGCACAGTGACTGACCCTTACTCAGAGACAGCTGGAGATGTGGGAAGAATACACAGCTCAGGGGATGTGTATTCACTCTTAGTATGTCTGTGCTAGAAGAAGAAAGTCTGTGTCTCAGAAGATTTTTATGCGAGGAGGAAAACAATAACATTTTTACTTTGCCGAAGTAATGGACCTAGCCTTCCAAAAAGTGCAATAAGAAGAAATGAAATCATTTACACATCATAAATGCTTTGGTTGCAGAATAAAACCGGAGATCTTTCCTGTGTCAGGACCACTTAGGCAGAATCTGTGAAAGGTCCATGGGGGTGACTGGCTTCATTTGGTTTTTATTCTTCATCTTTGGCAGTCTAAGGAGGTTTGGGGCTTTGCACAATGAATTCAATGGTGATTTGGATCCAGGTCGCATTTTGTCTGAACCAAACGCATTTGGAGTCACAGGAAGAGTGTGGTTAATGGATCAGTTTAATGGCATCAGTTCTGATCCATCTCTAATTAAGGGCTCTGCCAGGAATACAGTCAAGCAATTCTAATGGCCCAGAGGAAAAATTGTGAAGTCAGGTAATGAAATTTGCTTATTAGACAAAATGGGAAGAAAGAGTGCAGGGGCACAGAAATCAATATGGTAAGCAGGACAGTAACATTTAGAAAGCACTGCACATGGAAAAAGCATAGCTAATGAAGTTCACTGCTGAGAAGTGTAATAACGCTGATAACAAATCCCGCACTGATAACATCCTTGAAGTTGTTCACCTGGAAAAGGTCCAGTTTATGTGAATTTCTAAACAATTTATTCCATGTTCCAGCTTACTCGGTTGGAGAATTTGATCAAGTCCAACTTTTTGTGTCACACAGTGCTTACAGACAACTCCTGCCATGTCTCCTCCTAGAGCGAGTTTCCTTCCAATGGCGTGTGTAGTGGAATATGCCTAGCATTTATAAACAGTATAGTGACATGACTCCTAAGGATGCTGGTGAAGATGGAGAAAGGCAGGGTCACACCTGAAGCCTGGAAAATAGTTGGACAGATGCTATAATGGCATTAGACCCCAACAGATGTACGGCACAAGTAACCCTGCAGAATTAATCACCTACAGCTCCCAAGGCCTGTTTAGATCTGTTCCCACCTTACCCATTAGTATGGAGAAGACGCACGTAAAAAAAGCCAGAGAGAAACACTGATATTGCCAAAAAATTAAAAAGTATTTACTTCTGTGGTGATCTACAGAGTGCTGGGCAGCGAAATATTTGTAGGTGGGAGAGTTACAGCTCAAAAGCCTTCACTCATAGGCTGTTAGGAAAGCAGGGGAGCAAACCAGACTGTTGTTGGCAACCCCCCCCCCCCCCCTTTATTTTTTTTTTTTAAGGTAAAAAGTTAACTCAAGTTTATAAGCTTTAGCTTTGGAGCAGAGCCTTTTGTGTCTCACTAGCCCACATAATCACTCTTCCCCCTCCTCTCACCCGGTGGCAAAGGAATGTAGGTGGAATGTCTTTACATAGAGACCAGCTCACGCAGGGAGTACACAATAAGGGGAAGAAACAGGAGCCAATCTAAGTAAAGGATCAGGCAAGCACTGGAAGGAAAATAATATTGGGCTGTCTGCTACCACATCTAACCCTGTGAAATGCCTCCATGAATCCCTTTCTTCCTTCTGTCTTAAAATGTCCTCCTTCTTCCCAGAGGTTCAAGGGACAGATCTTGTTACAGTCCCCTTTTTAACATTTAACTTTTCTCCCCATCTAATGCTACTTCTTTCATTCTGCTGCTGCATATATATTTACTGGCAACGGAAAAAATCAATAAAGGAGAAGGAAACGACTTGGCAGCCTTCCGAAGTGTTAAAATAATTCTCATCTAATTGAGCCCCATTGTTTTTAAACAATATTGCCAGCAGTGCAGCTAAGTAGCTTGGCCTCAGTTTTCAAAAGCAACTAGTGATTTGGGGTGGTTCTGGTTTTCTAGGTCCCGCTTGAAGTCTCCTTAAAGGGACCAGTTTGGTGCACACATTCGTACACTCGCACACGGGACGCGGAGCACTCTGCATTGCACAGCTCCCTTCATATTGGGAGCCTCCTGAATTCAGCTGTCCCTCTGAGATTTAGCCCTGGGAGCCCACAGCACAAGTCTAATTTGAGGGCATATGTAAGTCCAGCAGCCCTAGGTATGACTGTACATATCCATAAAGTCTCCTAGCTGGCTTTTACCAGAAAAAAAACTTGGAATTATATTAGTAACAAACAGCTTGAACCAGGTGCATTCCAATCTGTCAATTCTTTGTGTAAATTATGGCTACTTAAATACAGACGTTCAGTCCCAACTGTAAAATATTCTGGTACGTGCTGTGCAAGAGCGTATACAGCTAATCCTCACACTGACTTGGGGCTGGCTGTAATCTGGAAACTCTTCTGTGGGTAATTCCAATTTTTCCACATTTTGATGATGTTAGTGTTTTTTTAAAAATCAAAAGGAGGACTCAAATGTAGAGAATGCCTAAAGATCCTCTCTGTTCCCAGCACAAAATATTTCCTCTGCAGCTCAAAATGGTTTCACTTTAATAAAAACTGAAGTGCTTAATTTCAATTTTGACTTTTTTTTTTTTTTCAAAAAAGGTGTTTGTATTATACAAAAATGGAAATGAAAAGTCATTTCAGAATGGAAAATTGCAGCATTTGATTTTGAAGAGGATAGGAAGCGTGTCTCAGCTTCACTGGAATGCTCCATGTTGCTTTGAAACAGAGTAAATAACTATTTTTTTCAAAACAAAGGCTTTTCTCAGGAAGGTAAAAGAAAAATGTCCCATTGTAGACATTTCAGCAGCTTAACACTTAGAGACTAAGCGTCCTCTTTTCTGCTTCCATGCAGGGTGAAGAAGGACACTTCACTGCACTCTTGCAGAAGAGCACGAGCCCGTTTCTCACACCTACGTGGCTGTCTGAGCGGAGTACGGGCCTCCATTTGAGCAGAGCAAATACCAGGCTATGCCTTTTGTCCAAGATGTCTCCCTCTGGCTCCTAAGGAAACAACAAGTGTTGCCACTGCTATGCTTTTGTGAGTTAAACTCCCGTTATCACCGAAGTTGTACCTCGTATATATGGCAAGTGACCAACGTGTGTAGTGCCTGGATTTTTTACACTTCTTTTCCTGAAATGTGTCTTCAGCTGGACTGTGCCTGGGTGGGTCAAGATTTGTGTTGAAAAGAGCTACACATGGAAAGATAAAACACACGACCCCAATCATTTGCAGCAGCACTTGCTGGTTTTGACTTAAATTGCTCTTGATCCTTGAGCTTCCCTTCTGGGGGGCTCAGCTTGAGACATCGAGAGCTTGGTTTTTCAGATCCTCTGCCCACTGCCTTCACCATTCTGGGTACCAGTCTAAAGCTAGACAGCCCTTTTTAAAAACTTGGGCATAAGATCTCATCTCCTCCAAAAGTGTTTTTATCAAAGATGCATCAACACAAGCACAAACGATCAGTAAATTATTCTGATATGCTGCAAAAAAAAGGCTCCTATAGTACAGGTGTGTTTGTGCTACAAACCCCTCGCCGTGCTCCACAGCCCAGCTGAGAGCAGCCGTTCTCGTCTGACACCCCTCCGCCTGTGAGCCTTGCTTCTGCTGGGAACGTGAGCAAACTGCACAGGAAGGGAGTCATCTGCTGCTACCGAAGGGCCAAAGGCAAACAAATACGGAGAAATGGGCACCTCTGTGCCTTCTGCTGCAGCGGTCCTGGGGAGCGGCCTCTCCCTCCCTCACCCGTAGAGGAATGAGCATTTGGGTGGGAAACATCTGCCCTTCAGCTCACTCATGGGGGGTTTCTGGGTTTATTGGCAGGAGCGCAGATCCACATGGCACTCATAATGTAGCCCATTGTGCGTGTACAACCACAAATAGGTTAAATCAATAAAACAGAAAAACCTCAGTTCTTGTATCAAATACCATCCATATCTAATGCCTCCAGGATGCCTTCTGATCCCAGAAGGTCCTGCTCATTTGATGCCTTCGCTTCCTGGGTATCCCACAACACTTCCCAAAGGAAAGAGCCAAGATATTAGCTTTCCTTTACAAAAATGACTTGTGAGAATGTAGGGCCGGTGAAAAGTTTCAGCTTGAACAACCTCAGCATCTCCATCTGCTGTATGGCAGAGAGGAGAGGTTGGCGTGCTTCAGCCCTGACCTCATGGGAGCACCGGAGGGGTGGGAACCCCGCATCCCCGCTCCGATGGCACTGCCAACACCTGATAAGGAGGTGAGGCTGCTGAACCACATCACGCCGGTGACCCCATTGCCCTCAGATGGAAAATAAATTCATCTGAATTCTCCGTGGCGGAAACTACATCCGTCATCTCTACAGCTAGTATAAAAATGGGTGTATTTCCAGCTACTGGAAAAGCAGCCCGATTCAGAGGAGGGAGCAGATTTAAACCATCTAGGGACTGGTGAAAGCCCTGTCATTGTACTACTAGCTCTGGCCACAGTTACCCAGTACCCAGGTCAGCCTTTATTTCATGCAAGCTGGCACCAAGAGACTTAGCTGTGTTTCAAATCGATACCAAATGCCAGCATTTGGCAAAGGTCTTAGAACAGAATAATGACGATAGGATTAGGAAAAAAGAATTCATAAAAACTAAATTAAAAATCACACCTCGCTTCACATTGGAAATTGGACTCAGCCACCGCACTCTGGAGCAAGCCTCTTTAAATGCAACCCATTGTGTAGGGAAATTCTCCCTGGAATCTGGGTTTCCAACACAGCATTACTCTAACTCCCTGTGTTCATGAGATCCCCAGAAAAATTGCAGCACGACAGAAAAGGCAACCTCCTGGCAGGTATCACCTTGGTATGCGTGCGTTTCGGAACAAGTCTCTGCAAGACCTGCTGAACTGGAGAGAGAAAACTACTGGAAGAGGGTAGCAAAGGCAATTCGTTTCACAGCTCCTCTCAAGTGATGTCTGATAAGGAATAATCAACTGTCTAGAGATAATTTTTAATTTCCCCTCTCCCCCAAAACACATGTACAAGTTTTGAGTGATAGACAAAGGGAAACAAGGGCTGCTTTTTTTGTTTGTTTCCCTCCTTTCTCTTCATTTCCTCATCCCAGTAGAAAAAGGGGAAATCAAGGGGCACGACCTTGTTTGTACTGAAGGGGAAGCAATAACAGCCTTCCTATATGCAGTAACAACTCCCACCACCCCTAGATATCCCCAAACTACCAGAAATAAAGACATTGGAAAATGTTGGGTTTTTTTTGTCCCCCCATCATAAAATGCAGCTTTCCTCCTCACACATTTATAGTCTAGTAAAAGTAGGAGGGAAGATGACAAACTTCTGCACCTTCTGCTCTGACTGCAAACGCTCCCCAGCAAGAGGCTGTCCTTTAACCCTAGTTTGTACAGCATCAAGTAAACTTCAGGTATTCTCTAAAATAAAGTAATAAAAAAGTGCTCTCTACTATTGTTCTTGCTCACTTCCCTCACATTTAGGGCATTTGTTGTGAAGTATCTACATCAAGGGTGAAAAGGAAGGATTTATTCTGCGCTTACAGTTTGTATCACGGATCTAGGGACTCTGCTATGGTCCATGGTCACGACCGTGCCTGGTGCCAGTGACAAACAAGCCATCCCACAGGAGAGTTTCCCTGCAGGTGCTTAGGCAGAGACAGCCCTTGGACCTATAGTCTGGTTTGTATACTTGGCCTTTCAGGGCTTTGCATCACAATCATTCAGAAAGAAAGGACGGTGGGCTTAGTTTTCATTTTTTTCTTAGAAAGAACCGAAACTAGGATGAGGCATTTCTAAAGGGAAAGGGGGCAGCGGGGGAGGCAGAAGCCCTCCTTGTGAAGCACTCAGGTGAAAAAAAAAAAATAAAAATGCTGCTGAGTTATTTGGCAATAGCTCTTCTCATCTGGAGGTATAAAAGACTCAAAAAAAAAAAAAAAAAAAAAAAACACACAAAAAAAAACAAAAAAAAAAAAAAAAAAAAAAAAAAAGACCACACAATAAAAAGGAAAGCCTGTCTGAAGTACCATGTTTTACACATTGTTAGACTGAAGCAATCTGTTCGAGTGAACCCTTTTAAAAGGGGCCATTTCTGTGTGAAAAGCCAGTTGTGTGGAGCTGGGAGGCATACAGCTGTAGACAGCTGTGGGGCTGGTACTGTAACTGAATCATTTTAAGAGTGAACTCTGGCATGTCGGCGGGAGGCCCGGGAAGGGTAGCACAGCCGGAAAGTACAGTTTGCTTCTGTATGAGCTGGGACACATTCACCTTCTCGCACAGCTCAAGTTAACAAATGCAGAGCTGGTTGGAACTAAATTCATGCAGGCTGCTGCTTCTCCTCCACCCCCACCCCCCCTTTTTTTTTTTTTTGGTTGATTTTTAAGAAATTTAATTCTGGACACACAAGAAAATCCTCCCTTTTGACCCCTGCCTTCTGGCAAGTTTCCAAACACTCCGAGGATCCGACTGGACTGTCAGTGTCATCCTGGGATGGGATGGGTAAGCCTGCAGCTCCCAAGCACTCAGGGGGAGAATGCTGCTGCTCTCCAGTCCATCTAAATCTTTCCACGCTTCCCCATAAGGGCAAACCAGAAGAGTGCATCTGTTCTATCTTCCTAATCTTCCCCACATTACACAACGTACGTGGACACACAGGTATGTGGAATTAATAACTATTTGGAGGATTCCATATTTATACACAAAACAGGGTCCCAGCACAGCAGTGAAGTAAGGGTAAAGTCAGATTAGGATCCTGTCCACCACATCAAAACAGTCATGCTTGTGCAAAGGTAGCAGTTTATTGTCCCTGAGAAAGCAGCTATCCCTCAGGAGGAAGCATCTTGTGTGTGTTTCCTCATGTGAAGAGGAGGCACCCGAGATGGCCAGTGGTTGTTGGAACAGGTGACAGTAATTGTTGCAAACATCAACACAAATCAGCTTGTCTTCACTATGAGCAACCAGCTATCAGCCATTTGAGGACAAATCTACCTGACGTCCAGGAGGAGATCATAATATGGAGAGGTCAAACCAAGACCCCAACTTGCTCTAAAAATGGGTCTGCTAGCCCAAGAAGTGAGTCTTATTCAGCCATTCGCCAGCAAGGTACACAGTGCCACAGTGAATGGTAAAAAAAAAAAAAAA
>VZTL01036421.1:0-50449 GCA_013400535.1 Scopus umbretta
AAAACCAACCAACCAAAACAAACTAATAGCAAGTAAATGTGATTTCAATAGCAGTGGTTTTATAGCAGTTTAATTCTGTTGATTTCAGAATTATACCTTTGGTATCCTTGTCCTTAAAAAAAAAAAAAAAAAAAAAAAAAGAAAAAAAAGAAAAAAAAAAAAAGGAGCTATAAGGAATTGTTATCGGTGCCAGAAAAAACTCTCTTTCTCACTAACCAATTCAGGCATCTCTAAAACATTGAGAACTGAACGAAACAGTTATTTTTAGGAACGCAAAGGTACCCCAGAACTTTGGAAAATGATGGAACCGCTGTTAGTACTCTGGGAGTTCCTGTACATAAGCAAAGGATTTCTGCCATTCTTCCCAAATATTTATATTTACTTTTGGTGTGTATGTCATCCTTAATTTTTCTACGGTATTTACACAACCCTCTTGAATGTTTTTCAAGATTATAAAACAGTTAACATTCAAAATTCACTTTTGCATTGTGCATACAAACTGACTGCACAGAAGGCACTGTGGTTGTAAATTAAAGAAGAGACGTTTACTCTAATATTCTTTACTCTAATATTTACTCTAATATTCTATTCTAATACTTAATCTTAGAGGAGAGACTAATTTAAACAAAATACTAATCAAGTTTAAAAAGTTCAGCAAAAGCAAAACTTACAGTTACGAACAAACAAGCTGTGAAAGCTCCATATCTAAAATGGTTTAAACGTCCTTTAAGCAACTTTGGCCCAGTGCCAACATACATCCACCCCCATATTATAACTGCATTTTGGAAAAAAAATATATCACCGTTTGGGAGCTATATTTCCTCAGGTAACACTGGTGAAGCACATAAAATTCCTCCTGTTTAAGCCAATGTAAGCTTGTGAAATCTGCACGCTTCTATGAAGCATTTATAAAAATGTGATGGTGTTGGACTCTGCCTGCAAAGGCCTTTCTGTGGTGAATGCCAGAAGAAGTACCATGTACAGGACATAGTTTTAATATTGACGAAAATGGAAAAAACAAGCTCAGCCAAATTTGTGTTCTGGGCTTGGACTGTGAACACTGACAAACTCTCTCAGCTACGTCCGGCTGTGGAGGACGGGGAGTTCAAGAAGCGCCCAGTCTATCAATGGCTCCTATGTGCCTCTTGCTGCCCTCGCATCTGAACGTCCCGCAGTCACCTTCCGAACTCTTCTGTGTGGTACGGAGTGATACAATTTCAGTTTACCAGTGAAAACTGAGTTTCAAATATAGCAGCGCTTTCCTCCCCAGTGGTGGAAGAGGCAGCACCAAGGAGTGAGCGATTCCACCCACAGCCCAGATTTCTCTCTCTTTTCCTCTCTCTCCCCACTGACAGTAGAGGGAGACGGGATGGTAGGTTAAACCAGGTGCCTCTCTTCTATGTGGTTAAATTAGGAAAAACAAATCTACCTTAACTGACTTCCCCAGCAACACACATAATGGTTAGCTGGGGCAGTGACTAACTAATCCATCTACTGGTATCCTAATTACAAATACCGCAACGGTGGTTTTTGTCTTGGTGTGTGAGTATGGAAGAAAAAGCTTGTCATGGTTTAACCCCAGTTGACCCAAACAAGAAGTTTTTTTGTGTGTGTTTGGTTGTTTTTTTATCCTGTTAAAAAATCAACATGTTCTGATTGTCCTAGAATATACAGACCAAAGTCTAACTTCTGAAAATTTTAAGTTGTTTAGCTCTATCTTCTAATTGCTTCATTTAGTTCAGTTCCAGCTTGCAAATAATTTCCTCTCTCGAGTTGTCTTCTTTATGAATTACATAAGGAAAAAGAAATCCTTCAGCCCTGATTTTAAACACCCTCCCTCGGTACTGCTGCTCTTGTGGGCAGTGGCACCATTCATGCAAGAGAAGTAATGATTCGTGTCTGATCTTGACTTTAGAACTAGCAGTATCTCACACTGATAAAGTGCCTTGAGAAAACAATGGGATAGGCTGGCACATGTACCATAACATATTAAATTAATATAGCCAGGATAAATACCTAAAAAATGCCACTATGTATTACATTAACGTATCAGCAATGAATGACTCCAGTTCCCACCTCCTTGAATTTCAGGAAAGAGCTTCCATTTTCCTGAAGGGCCTCTCTTTTAATACGGGGGCAACTGAGATTGATAAATAAGCAAGCAAAACCACAAGTCAAATGGTGCCAGGCACCAGCCTGAATCTATTGTATGTGATCCTGCCAACTTCCAACAGCCAGCAGGCAATTACTGTTCACGACAGCAAGGTATCTCCAGGGTGCCAGGTCTGCTGTGCTCATTTATCGGCTCTGTGTTGAAAAATTCATCACTGTAACTGAAATTTGTATTTTGTTCTGCTTCTCTGAAATGCAAGGTCAGCCCTTAACGTGGGGGTGGCGGCCCCCCTCCCCATCAGAACTTTACAAATCTCACTAAAATCTTTCTTTGCCGTTTTGTCTTAATAATAACATACACTGAGCACATAATGCAAGGAAGGTTACTTCCGTCATACAACAAAGTTGTATAAAAAAATATATATATATATAAAAAAAAACCCTCATACAAAATTCTGACAGCATGTAACAAGTTTCCATTCATATATATTTGTTGTCATTCTTTACAAATGCTGAAACATGGAACACGGTAACATGCGTTGACTACTCATGCACCCGAGCAGCAGGCATCTGCAGGGATTTTGCTGATTATCCCCAACAGCATGGACAGGGGGAAGTGGCAAGTTGGGCTGAGCCTGAAAAGGGCTGTGTTGGAGAAAGTATCAAGCGCTGTCAGGAGGAAATGGCCATTTTCACTAACATATCGCAGCTGAATACTTTGACCCTGTTAGTATTATCCTGGTGATGAATACCCTGCTCCTCTTTTGTACACCCTTGTGCTCTTAAACCCACATTGTATTACGTACATGCATACATATGTAACTGCTACAAGTTTTTATGTTGAGATTCCAAGTTTTACAGCTAGACAGGACAAAAGCCTAGTCTGCATATTGCAAAGTCCGCGTGGAGTTTGAGGATGCTGTGATCAATACAAAATGGAGGATTTTGTAGTTAACACAACATTAAATCTTAACTATCTTTTTCACAGAATGCACTTTTGTCTTACTGCTGAAATTACTAGCTGGGCCTCCAGGCACACCACCACCGAGGAACAGAAATTCCTTAGGTCTCCGCTGGTGCTTCATTTATATCTGACCTAACAGACAGAATGGAGTCTGGCCTGCAAAGTTATCATTATAAAGTCAATATAAATATAATTACATTTTCTCCAGCAATGGAATTAGTGCCACTAGGAAACAAAATCATTTTAGGTTTCTCCTGCTGCGTTTGTATGAGCTTGGCGTCTAACTGGCAACCAGGGAAATTTGGCCTTTGTGCTCAAATAATGTAATGCTATGCTTTCCATTTCGAGATGAAATTACTACTAGTGGGATTTATGCCATAGGAAAAGAATTCTGTTGCTAAATCTTTTGGTTGTTCAGGCTGCTTCGTTTCACCACATAAAGATATTTACGTGATTTCACATACATGGATATACAGCTAGAGCTATGTGTATATATACGTGTGTGTGTTGGTTTGGGACATCTTTTCAAGGAAGTTAGTGTGAAAGACGTTCTCATAATGAGAATCATTATGATGAGCGCAATTTTTATGGAAAAGATGATGAGCCTCCTGGTACCTACTCCCTGTATCCCTGAGCACACTTGATTTCTAAGACTCTGAAGGTGGATGAGGGATCTCAGCTGACAGCTCACCAATTTTCACCCGCTCAGAATACAAACTGCTCCGTCTCCGCTGGGAGCACTCAGTAGTAAGCCCTGGGATGCTGCTCCCTACATCTCCTTATTGGGGACCCAGACAGGGTGTGGTAAAGATTTCCTGGCAGACCACGTGCCCACGTTTTTCCTGGTGAAAACAAGGACTGGGGATGGCAAAGGGGAAGGGCCTGGTTAACCATAGACTTGCATTTTTTGTTTTAATGTACAAATCAATTAGGAAATAAATGAACTGCTACAGATTCCCAGAATGTTTCTTGTGCATCAGGGGATTTGATGTGATTTTATTTGATTCTATGATTTGCTTTTCCCCTATAGTATCACAGAAAACATGGTATTAGCTTAGAGTGATGGTGAAGAGCTAATTCTCCCTATTTAAAATAGCACCTCCTGTGCCAATATTGCAGTGGTCTAAACTGTTCTCAAGAATGTTCTCAAATGAGATAAAATCCACAAACTGAAGCTAATTTTCCTTACACATACCTGCAAGCCTCTTTCAAAAAAATCTGAAATTATGCCACATGATAAGTTTTTCAGCTGCTGCTTTAGCATTGTCCAACTGTAGAGATTTAGAGCAAAGCCCTACCTGTGTTTTGATAAAAGCAAGGGAAAATTTGTGCTCGGTCTTGCCTGGCCAGCTGGATTCCGAGTGCAAATCATGCCCACGTACTTCCCTTATTCAGTGATAAGGGTACGAATAGGGTGAGGGTAGGTTGGCATTTTAGTTCAGATCAGAAGTGCACTTCTGAAGCAACTATCCTGATTTCTCCCACTTACTGTGATTTTTCTTGCACTGCAGGTCAGAGCGTATGGACCGGACTTCTGGGTGAAACCACCATCAGAAAGGAAACCTAACCGTGCATATATGGACGTGGGGTCCTCATTACCAACCGCAGATCTGCTCCTATTTGGCTCTTTAGCTTTCTAATGTAGATACAGCCATCTGATGCCCAGAATCCATCAGCAGGTAAAAAAACTATTACTGCATTCCAGATTGGTGTTTTTACTACTAAAGTTGTTTCAAAGGAGCACTGGAAACCCTAAAACAGGATAATGCTCATCCCAAATGAATTATTCTCATGATTTATATTCAAGGCTTTCAAATCCCTAGCACAGGTTTTTTTTCTCCTCAGCCAAAGAAGCAATTCTGCTTTTGAGTTGAGATGCTCTTCTAACAAATGCATGATTAAAAAAAAAAAACAAGAAAAAAAAAAACAACAAACTTTCTTCAACTATGACTTACATGCCAAATGTGCTTATACTCGTAGGTAGAACGAATCTTGTCTTTAATTACTTTTATACTAATTACATGCTTTTAATCTGTGGTTTAGTGATTTATTAGTTACATCTGCAGTGAGCAAAATACACATAGGCTAGGGGAAACACATCCCTTTGTAGATGGCCGCTGTAGGTCCTTTTTAAATCCTACCAAGCCTTACGAGTTAAAGCCCAAGTAATTTATAGGCTTTGAACAAATGAGCACATTTCAGTCTTTAAGGACGTTATTGCCATCACCCTGTTAGGTACATAGCACTCCCATTGTTACTCTAACCACTTTAGATTTAAAAAAAAAAAAAAAAAAAAAAAAAAAGATTTGGAGAAAANAAAAAAAAAAAAAGGCTTGAGTGTAAAGCCCAAAGAACTTGTCACAGAAAACTTAAGATCTCACACGCTTTCAGACAGGATTTTGTTAAACATTCTGTATTGGTTTTAATTTTTTGCCATTGCCATGAAAATGCAAATGGGTCAGATTCTTAAAGTAAGAATAGTATAAATTAATTTGCAATTAATTAATTTCCAGGTATCTGGATTTAAAGTTTTAGTTGCACTGATTTCTAGCATGTAAAAAATTGTACACTTGTATCACCCTTCCCTTCTGAACATCTGAAACGACAGCATTAAAGAATTAGTCCCCGGAGCATTATTATCCACTTCCAGCTGATGGGGTACAAAGAGGCTTGATGACTTCTTCAATACACTGTGGTAAAGCTGGGAAAGGAACCCAGATGTCCTGGTTCCTCATCCTGTCCCTGAACCACAAACCACACGTCCTTGCCTTATTAGCGACAATCACAGCGCATAAAAACAGACTATTTATATCTAAATATTTCATCTGTTCTCGCTCATTATTCCCTAACTCACCAATGTAATTATGTTGGCAAGGCGACAATATCTTTTTCCCAGTAAGCACAAACAGATTGTTAGGTTTTCTGCTGAGATACAAGAAGAAGAGCTCCCAAATAACCAAGATCAAAAGGACCGTGTTTTCATTGAAACATCCTTGGTAATGCAGCAATGGGAGAAAAGATTTCTTAACATCTTCCTCAGTTGACTCTGACAGCTGTATTAAAAGCACTGATCAAGAAAGGTTAACACTGTAAAGAATATCGACCCAGACTGAGTTAAGCCAAAGGTGGTGGGGGAGGGGGTAGGCAATAAAAAAGGACTTTGAAAAGTTCTGGTTTTTCCATCAGCTCAATTCCTGCTCATTACTCCCTGAGACAGTGCAGGGAACGAGCCTATCCCTTCTGCAAATCCCCAGCGGGATGGCCCGCTGTCCTGGAGCAGGTTCCCTGCTTGGAACCTTAAAAGCCCAGGTGAGTGTGGAAACCCATTAGGAGGTGGCTGTGGGCAGGGCTCAGGGGCGCTGGAGGTTTCGGCCGGGTGTCGCAGCTCAGTTCCCATCAGTCACGCACCACTGGGAATGCTACGACTGCACATCTGGAGACAGCTTGCCACGGAAAGACTTGCAAGCCCGCCCGCAAACGAGAGACAGGATCTCTGCAAAGTGCAGGACTAGTGATAACGGGATTGAAACGAGCAGGGTATTTAGCTGGTAGCTTTAGCTGAGTTTATATTGGGTAAAGCGAATAGAGCCTTGCTAGCCATTTGGTATCTGGTCAGCTGGGTGTTTCTTTTATGCAAACAAGGGAGAAAATGGAGGCGGCTGTAAGAACAAAAACTCACAGTGCTGAAGGTGTTAAACTGGATCCATAATGAGAAGAACAAATGGATAAGGTAAGCTAACAGACGTGGAGAAACGCAGTTTTCCACATCAATACAAACCTACTAAATTGTATTAAGTTTGTAGTCAGATCTATTTCTATGTCCTTTCCAAACACACTATTCATAATACTGTGTAAAAGTTAATCCAGCAATATTTAGCAGTCCTCAGAGTTTGCATAACAAGCAACTTTGGATAGAAAAATAAGATTTATGCAAAATATTGCATAATCTGAGATGCGCATTTCATAAATATTGTTACAAATTGTCTAAGTGATTACATATTCTCCGATTAGCAAAGATCATGCTTATTTGGGTAAAATACTTCCTTCCATTTATGGAGAATAATGATGCATCCTGAGCAAAACACAAAAGTCATTGAGAATTTTGCTACTGAAGGCAGTGACACCACATTTCACTCTATATAAGGCAAGGACCTCTCAGCTCTTGACACTGCTTGGGCTGCCTCATCCTGGGACTGAAGCAGCAGCTACAATCTGTCTCCCAGATGCAGACATCTCAACACTGTATTATATATATGCCATGTGTACAATCCTTTTTATTTTTCAGTGACATGCAGAGGCAAGCTTGCTTTTCTTAGTATGTAGACAACACGTACACTAGTTCTTCTCAATAGGATACTGGAGTTTATCGCTATAAAACTTGAGGTTACTAATTCCAAGCAGACTCAGAGCAAAGGCTGAGAATACAACATTGATTCACCATGTTCAGGTTTCAAAACCGATCACCAATTAACAGGAACATTTTGGCTGGAATTTTTAGTCTACTGACCATGCAGTCCCAAACGTAACCCTAAAAAATCTCCCCAGTAGTGGAACACAACCAGTTGTATTTGAGAACACTGGAGGGAGAAGGCAGCTAAAGAGCACTGTATTTTCATCTGTTCCTAGTCAGAAACTCCACCGTACATGTGCTCTTTTGTTTTTTCTTGTCCTGTGTTTGGCGACTGCATACAGCCCCAGTGTGATCCTGAAGCCCTCTGTTGTTTAACCCTGCGAGTGAAATGGGCACCATAACCTCTGCACGGCCCTGGAGCCGCATAGGAATTATTTCCTGCTCTCTGCAAAGGAAGATGCCTTCAGATTTTGTTAAATGATAACAAATAAGGAAAAGGAGGCCTCCCCGAGTTCTAGCAATCCTATCCCTCCCACTGGGCTTTCCTAGAGGTGGCTGAGTCGAAACTCCCAGGTTTTATTTTCAGAACATGGTCATTTCTCATTTTGATATTTTAAAGTAAACAATTCTTGGTTCCCGTGTATTAGTCAAGTAGAGGGAAGTGTGTATCCAGTGCATACATAATCAAACATCCAGCCTGCACCAGAGAACCTTCTCAAATCACTTGAGAAATTTCCCTATTGCTATTACTGTCATTCTCCATTCACTTCCTCCAATTATTTAACGCTTCAAACATTGTGTCCCATGTTTACCCCCCAGCTGTGGGGCGAAGCAAGCAAAAGCTGTGTTCCTTCAAGCTCCTTTGGACAGTGCTTGCCCATAGGAGAAGAGAGGTAGCTGCACAGACGTTGCTGGTATCACGTTAATACAGAAATAACCTGTTGAAAGTAGATTTGTTTTCAAACCTTTCAGTGAGAAAATACCAGTTTCAGAGGGAGGAATTAATGATTTTTAACCTGCCTATCATGTTCTTTCATTGCCAGCATGTACAGTTGTTATTGGTGTTTCAAAGCTGTAAGTAGTAATGTTGAGGATATTTTTGTTACTGCCAAAACATTTACATGAAACTGCTATTCAGATCAAATTATCTCGGAACTGCAAAGCGTGCCTGGATTCCAAATTATTCAACTTGGAGAGATTGTTGCATATTGAAATTACACAGTAGAAACCAGCAAAACACCACCATTGCTTCAGATTCAGAAGAATGGCAAAAATAACTCTTAAAATAATTTTGCTCCTTAAATGCACTACTGTAGCAGACTCAGGATTTAAAACAGTATTTCACTACTGGGAAAACACAGCCTTTCCCTCTTTCAGGCAGACTAGTTGGTTCCGACTATTGTTTCCACAACACTTTAAACACGAACAGCACTGCTCAAAGAGAACAGTGGTGTGGAAGTGATGGAAACTAAAGCACAAAAGGTAAAGAGCTATGACTATTTGTGGACTGACGGACTGAAAATATAAACTGAAAAAGTGTAGTAAACTGTCAGAGCCGGTCAGTGCTGGTAGGACTCTATTAGCTGCTCTATTTTATTTCTTTATATCTCACATTTATCTTTCAGCAACACACCAGTTATGGAAAAGACTGAAAAATATCACCAAAAAGAGGACTGGGCGTTACTGTGAATTTCAAGTCAGCGATGAACCATCATTCAAGGTATTTCGATGTGTTTTCCTTTGCATAATATTCTAAATAGCATTACTGCTGCTTTTCAATAAGGATCCTGTGTGGCAATGGAAGAATGATATGGCCACGTTAAAGACACCCCTGAGAGTACCATGGTTCCCCAGAAGAACCATAAAGGTAATTTTCCAAGAATCACAGAGAGGGCTGTCTAACTTGGCAGTGGAGGTCAGGGGTAATTTCTCTTTGGCAGAGAGAGGATGGACAGATGAAAACACTATAGGCAGACAAAACTTCAAGTGATAAAACCAGAAAATTCTAACTCTGCTGTCAGAAGAGAGCTGACAAAGAAAAGCGAGGGCTGTAGAAAGAGCTCACCTGTGAGGAATATTGAGTGTGGCACTGGCGTGGGGTCCTTTGCCCTTTCGGTCACTGATAATTAGAGGCTGACATCTAAAATTTGTGTGCTTCTTCCATGCAAGTTTGTAGTTGATTTGTTCTCATTCCTTCAGTGAAATATCCTGAAAAGCAACAAAAAAGCAGTAGGATAAGACAGGTTCCCCAGATGTTGTGAGGAGTGCTTAATGTAACAGGAAATACGTGCTCTTTCATTAGGGTATGTTTTATCATGGCATAAAATCATAGTGATTTCAGAATCAACTGATAAAAGGCTATTCTGCACTGGTGAGTGTCTTCTGTTTAAGAGTTGTAGATAAGGCATCCTGTCTAGAACAATCTGATATGCTTCTCTGGGAAAGGGAAAAGAAATTAAAGATGTAACCATATTGGGAGGAACGAAATATGAATGATCTCTTCAGAGGCTGTGCTTTTTCCACTTTTTTTTTTTTTTTTGTTAATATGCATGCAACGGCAGCTATGCAAGTAGAATATGAAGAAGAATGTCTACAAGCATACAAAGTGCACGCATTTCAAAACAATCTATAACACCTACTCACTGTTGCATTCAGATGAAGTGTTTTTTCCTTGAAAGAACTAAGGATTAAGGTTTGCAAGTCTTGGAGAAGAAAAAAACCAAAACACTTCCCCTTTGGTTTCACAAAGTCAGACCAATTATGATGTTATTAGTGATTAAATTCTTTATTCAGACTTAGCAGAGAGAAGCAATAAGTGATGCTACAAAACACACAGGACAGCATGGCATTGGATTTTTAAAATTAATACAACTTTCTTTTAATAAAATCCTTCTGTCATATAAATATATATATAAAATCCTTCTGGACATAAATTCCTGCAAAGCCGTGATTTTGATGAGAAATGGGCTAAAGCTGAAATAGCCCTTTAAAAACAGAGGCTATCTTGTAACCTGGGATTTCCTTCCTAACTTTTTAATTCAGTTCTTTCTGAACAGGCCTGTCCTCTGTAATGCCAAACACCTTTGGAAGAGTTCATAATCATCTCCTATGTTTTCCATGATATTTTCATTAACTGAAGAGATGTTTGTCTCCTCAAACACAGGTACAAAATACACATATGCAAAGCCAACGATTGGAGAGTGCTTACAATGGTGATAAAGGAGCTGACTGCCACATCACAACTCACTATCTGGAGCACTTTTGACATGGTAGGTTTGGCAATGCTCTTGATGTCACCCAGGAGAAGAGGGGCACAGGGTTTCCCACATCATCTCCTTTCTTACAAACTCTTGTGGTTTTCAGGAGGAAGAGTTAGCTCTTCATTCTCCACCTTAAAGAAATCTAAATTATGGCTCTAATTCAGTAGGGCATTTCAACACCTAGTTTAAAGCATCAGATGAGCTCCAGGGAGTACAGAAAGTGTGTGGGCAGTCTGAATGACATAGGCACAGATGTAAATACTCTGCTGAATGAGGCTTGTATTTGGGAATACATGCAGTTAGATAAAGAGGAACACAGTAATTCCTTTCCCGCCGCCCTTCTTTTTTCAACAGTATTTAACTACATTTTTCTTAAAGTAGGAGTGTGTGAAAAGCTGCACTATTGTAGATAAAATATATATAAAATGTGGTGGATTAAAGATTTGGAAATTAATTTCTCAGGGGACCTCTTCCAGTCTAGACTCTATTGACATATCCTGCCAATTTGTCTGGTCTCCTGTGAACATAACATTTGATACTGTAGGCAACGTAAAGATCTTTGATAAGCTTGCTACTTCCTGCAGCACTCTGTGTTCACAATGAACTTTTAAAATGCAACTTAGAGCTTTCAGCTTTCAGTTCACCAAGAATGGAGATTATCCAGTGAATTAGCCAGCTTTCAGAGAAGGGTAAATACGTTCCTTGTGCTTGCTGTTCTCTGGCAACACCAGGATGGAGCATTGGCTAATGAGAGCGTTGTGGAAATAAAGTAGTTAAATCCAGAGCAGACAGGCAGTGTTTCCAAAGTCACAGGGTGGACCCAACAACCCATGGCCCTGGCTACTGAAAGGAGCTACAGAAAAAAAGGAAAAAAAACCCACACCAGTATATTTGGAGATCACCTAAATGCACTGGTGCAGGAGCTCATCTTGAATATGTGTGGATGCGTCCATGGTACGCAGTTATTGGAGAGGTCTTCCACACCTTTCAGGTGGAAGAGTGGAGACAGGTTGTGCCTTTCCCATGTGTTCGGTGGCCATTTCAAGACAGGCTTTTCCACAGTGGCTCCACACTGACATCACCCCGTCCNCTTCTTTAAAAACTGTTGTCTTTGACAAACTGTGCAGTTTTCACAAAAAGATTATTCTAGCCTTTCCATACTTACAACTTCCCTTCAATCGTACTCGACCATTTTCCATAAACATATTGGTAAAAATGTGATTTTAAAATGTGGGATGCTTCCTCGAAACTGATGTACTAGAAGTGCAGAGCAATCCTGCAGCAGTTCTTAATGAGTCATCCTGCCTTCAGGGAAGGCTTTCTTTCAACTTTTGGAAGTTGAAATTGGCCAAGTCCTAAGTCCTTGAAGAGACAGTAGAATGGTAAGTATCTCGAGAATGTCTAATCCTGAAATCCCTCATAGCAAAACGTTTCAGGACATACACATAATTCAGTGCCATCTTCTCTGCATCGCCCCCATTCTGCATGTTTTCACCATGTGCCTTCATCCCACGGTAGACTATTCTCAACTTTAAAATCCCCTGTTAAGACAAGGCATCTTTGTTACTTCTGTGCTATCATCCTTTCATCAAGTTTATCCTCTTCATGGTGGATACAAACTGCTGAACTGGTAGGATTTTATTGTGATCTTGCTCATTACCTCAGTCTTACACCGGTACCAACACACTGGAGACCTCTGGATATGGACTGCTGGAGACAAAGCTGAACATATGGAATAAAAGGCATTTCCACCAGAAAGATGCCAGAAACTAAGCTGATCTTCAGGGGGTGATGCTGACTCATTCATGGTACTTCTTGTAGTGCCTTTATTGCTTTTTAGTTAAGCACACAATGCATCTGTATAATTAAGCCACAGGCATAATACGGGACAAAAGGCACATGTGGCTTTTTTGCTGTTTTTAATTTTCTTCCTTCTGGTTATTACTGGGCCCACTCTAGTGGCAACAGCTAGACATGAAGAAGAGTTGTGCTCAAATTTTGCCATTTTAGATTAATTTGTACAATTCATGCTGTTTTCTGAAAAATACTAGTTTTTACTACAAGTTAGATAAAGCACATTTTTTTTCTAAATGCCTTCGTTAGTCCAGATATCTTGGTTTAAAAAAGAAAGGCAAAAATATTTGGAATTCAAATTAAAAAAATGACCTGGGAATAGGAGAAATCTAGGAAAACTGACTCCTGTTTTCCCTGTCAGATAAATCAAACGTTGTTCTAAAAAGTTATTGAAACCAGCTGTAGGAATAATCAGATCATAATTTACACAGGGAAGCATACCTAGCTAATTATTTAAGAACTTCTGAGAAGCTGCCACAAGGGGCAAAGGTGCTCAAGAGAGCTGATTTTGAAGAAAACTTGCTGAAAGCTGAGGAGCAAACCGACCCTTGCGCAGGAAGACAGGGAATTATGGCAGAGGTCCTCTTGGCTAAGCAAGGAGCTTTTTAGAGGTTTGAACTGGAAATGAGACCATACAAAAACCAGAAACAAGGGCAGGCAAGCAAGAGGGTGTATATAAAATTATCGCTTGGGTACATATTGGTGAAATGGAGAAGGCCAAAGCCAAGTTGGAGCTAAAAATAAGGGACATAAAAAAAGTAACAAGGGGCTTCCACAAGTAGGCTAGTAGCAAAAGGGCCATGAGCTTTTCCTGCAGACTGATTAGAAGTTTGCTGAGTGGAGTTTCAATGAAGATCTAAACGCTGTTTCGCAGACTTCACCTGGGCTCTCTACTACCTAGATTAAATATCCAGACCTAATTAGGTTGACTTTCTGTGAAGAACCTATTACAATATGCCAGTGATTAATGTGGCACTTGCTAAGCAATACCATTTCTGCTTTGAAAGTGTTCTGCAACAGTGGAAAAAAAAAAAATCTTTCTTTTCCAGTATGTCTCTAAATATTGCACTAATTTTGTAAACATGGTCTATAAATGCACAATGCTTCAAACTCTCTGGGGTAAAGGGGCAGCATGAAATAGTTTTCATGGAAAATCTATAATTTAGACTACCTGTAGTCTCATTAACCATAATTACCTTGGACAAGATGAGTAACGTTTGAGCCTATAAGCTGGCAAACAAATGAATGTTGTCTATTCAAAGTCCATTAAGAAGTTCTGTTTTGCCTCACTCTCTGTCTCTCCCAAATGGAAAGTGAGATGTGGTGATCTTCTGTGGAGTTTGTGGCATTCTTTTTAGGATGTTTTTCATACTCTGTACATTGTGTAATAACACAAAAAGCCTCCAGGCTTGCAACTGCATTCTATCTTTTTATATAGAGAGCTGCAGGAATACCAGAGTGGTAGCTAGTGGTCCAGCCATGTACACAAAGGCTGGCCTCCCCATTGCCCTGTAGACATGTTCACCCATCAGTCTAAGTTCCTTCCTTCAAGTCCGGTTAAGTTTGGTTCACCTCTCCTTCCTGTTGCATCTCTGTCTGCAGAACGTCCGAGACCCGAGATTACCCCGTAACGTCTTGCCACGGTGGGCTGGTAAGCTTCATCATTCTTCCGTTGTGTTACTGCAGGGGCTCGGGGCTGGAGGAAGGAGGCTCCTTCTAGGCTGCTGCTTGTTTTATTTCATAGTGTGATTCCCAGCTAGTGTGCTCTGCTGCTCACCTACGACAGTTTCACGTCTGAGGCTTACAGCTAGAGGCTTTTCCTATTGCTTCCTAGTGCTACTTTTGGCCTTCTGTGAGGATATGTCCTTGCTTCCTTGCAGTCCTCTTCTATTCCCCTTTCACTCTGCTCCCTAGCCTGCAGCTCCCTTGCATTGCCCAGATCATCCCACCACTGGGATGGCTGCCTCCCATCTTCTCTCAGGTGGCTTTTATGTAGCTGAACCCAACTATATCAGCATAAATCCACTGGTTTTCCTTTGCTGAGCCACCTTTTTCTGGCTGCAGGACTTTCTTTTACCACATCAGGGGTGATCAATAGCAGTTTGGCTAACTCATTTTTTAAAAGAGCAGGATCTGGAGTGAGCCAGTGTTTGAATTACTATACAATATAGTGGTTGTAATGATAAATTCTGTAAGTCAGTGAGGCCTGTGAATAACGTGTTATTGTAAGTAGCTGCAAGCACCATTTTGTGTTTCTTACGGGAGGATTTTCCTGCGCTTGAGTCTTTTCCTAACAATGCTTCCAGCATTGCATTTAGATTGCCATCCATAGGTCAGTCTAACAAGGCAAATCCTATTCACCCATTTTTTTTTAATGCTGATAGTTGTTTCTGTTTTCTGGGTTTTTTAAAAATATATACATCCTGAGAATTTCTGAAACAGTCTCAGCAATTGTGCTAATTACTGCAGGCATGCTCTTCTTCAAATGCACTAAACGCGGATAGAGGTATGGGTAGTTTTTTTGCTGGCACATGCTGATCTGAAACCAGACCTCAGTTCAATCTGCTTTTCATGAGTTTTAAATCCAGATTTTTTTTTTTTCCTGCCATCTGAGTTTCTTAAGCCCTTGCAGAGAATTATGACGAGAGAAAGACACAGATCTTGGAGGAGACAATGCCTTTCAAACAATATGCCTGCTCTTCTAGAACTAGTTTTAGTGTAAAATCAAACACAGTAATCTGCCTCTTTGTTCCATGCTGTTAGCAGATCTCTCTGACATGTCCCCAATGTATTTTCTTAATACCTACTTTATGCTTCCTGAGCTTTTCTGAATGCATCCAGTTCATTCCCAGATTCTCTATGAAGGGAGATACTCAGTGGCTCTGGTGCAGGCCGTGTGGATGCATGGCTTTCAGCTGACTTGGTGAGTAGTCACCAGCCATCCTCTCCTCCCCTTTCAAAAATGGAGGTGGGGAGAGAAGTCAAACTTAGTGAACCTGCAAAAATATATGCTTGCACTCTGATGCAAGCTTGCAAAGAGATGGGTCCTGATTTTGTAGAACATAATGGCGTTTCACATTGTACTGATTTTTGTGAACAGTTGCTATGTGGTTTTTCTTCAAACAGCTACTCATCAACAACAGTAAAATGAAACCAGATGATATAATTATTATTTCCAATGTCAACTGCTAGTGACTTAACAACCCACCTTACCTGAACATTTTTTTTTTTCAAATTAGAGGAGGAAGTACTTTGCTGAGGAATATTTTCTTTGTTTTGCTTTAATTTATGTTTGTTTGAGACCCAGTACAATAGAAGTTTCATTTTGGTGGGAGGCCGCCTAGCACTAATGCAATGCAAGCAATAAGCAGTAATAAAAAATGCTTTTTCGTTTGCAAGTCACAATAATATCTAACAAACATTCACTTTTTGCCTCTTTAACAGAGCTGATTAAGTGATTCACTTCATGCGCATTCACTACATCCAGATGTAATTCCAGTTTCAGTAGATAGTTGTTTTTCAACAAATCTTTGGCAGCCTATTTTATAAGTGGGTTTTGGTAAGTAGTTTTCACCATATAGGATTTTTGTGGTTTGTTTTATTGACACAATGTATTATGGCTAGGATTACAAAAAGGTCTGTGTGTCCTGCTTGACCACATGAGGAATACGAGCCCCCAACACCAGGAAACCATATAAATGTAGTAACAGTGTACAATATGAAGGTGGCACTTGGATGCACCAAGAAAGATATTTCAGGTAGAGATAGGGAAGTGTTAGCACTGTTGTATGAGGCCCTGAGAAGAGTGCTCTGCACAAGGAAGGCTGAGTAAAATTTTGACCACCTGTGATTAAGAAAGATGAGCAGTGGTGGTACAAAGGTGACAGGATGATGGCAGGAATGGGAAATCCATCGTATAAGAGAAAAGTGGAGATCACGGCTTCCACAGCGTGACAAAATGAAAAGATACAGTCATTGTCATTGACTATGTTTTAGAGATGAGTATCAAGGGAGAAAAGCTACCTAAGCAATCCAAGAACCACCCTGGTATTAAGAACAAGCAGGGGGATGAATTAGCTATAAGTACATTTAAGCTGGAAATCATGAGGGTTATAGGCGATGAGATCCTGGAACTGCCATAGAGTAACTAGGGTTGAGGATTAACTGTTTTTAAGACTGAGCTCACTAAACTTTCAAAAAAGGGTTGAGGCTGCGTTTGTTACAGTCCCTCACGGCACCCTTCCTTTGCACAAGACAAGAACTGTCTCTAACCCAGGGGTCACTTGGATTTCTGGCTGGTATAATCAGAGCTCCATGGTTTTAAGTTCTTTGGCATAACCAGGATTGCTAGGATTTACAGAGCAATGGTATAAGCTAATGGAAGCAAGATCTAATTTTTTAAATAAATATCAAAGCTTCACATTCATTAAATTTTTTGAATTAACCAAAAACCTGGCAGCAACATGAATGCTGGTGAACAGTATGATACAAGAAATTGGGGAGGGAAAAAAAAAAAAAAAGTGTAAACCCAGTATTTTTGTCAATGGATATATTCACGTTTTTAAGGTGTGTTTTATTTCCCCATGGGATGCATACAGTTGCGAGCTGAAGAAGGGAAGCTGCAGGATAAGTTTTGTGACTTATATCATGATGTTTCTGGTGAATAAATGAGCAGGTTTGCATATGGCACAGAAGGAAAGAAACAAGTGATATTATGGAAACACTGTATTTACCTTGCATAATGAGCCATATCGCAAAAAATTCCTTCCTGCACAGGGGCCTCTATGAAATGTGCTAAATAAAATAATCCTCTGACCCCTTCCTTTCTTTTCTGTCTCCTTATATGCTCTTTAAACTGTACCACCACAAAACTAAAAAAACCCTATATTCTACCAGTGACCTAAATTTGCAGAAAGACAAATCCATTGCCTTCAAACAGCATGTGAACACGCAGCTTTGTAAATTGCGGATCCCTTCCCTCCCAAGCCAAAGGAAATTTCCGTTAACCAATATCATCATTGTCTTATGGCAGCATATTGGGAAAATACTCTGCTTTTTGTTGTCCTGCAAAACTATTTTCTTCCTTGCAGGACTCTATATTAATGTTTAATCCTCTGAATCATGAGCCTCAGGCAGGTACTCAGAGGTGGCTCAAGCCATCTTCTTGCCTCCCCTGTTCCTGTGGGTAGCATTGCTCTGCATCTTGTACGGACTGGAACATCCGTTAGGGCTACTTTAGTTTTCATCATTAAAATAGCAAGCTCAGGATTAAGAAATCGGCTGCACATGCTCTTTCACCTCTGCCCCTCAGCTTCCCCAAAATGCTGCCTGTGGTGTTCAGCCATCTGAGTCCTGCAGAAAGGAAGAGGAGCTGGAATAAACCCCGCACCCTGATGCTACAGAATCAACTGGCTTTTTAAAAGTTATGTAGGATTCATTTCTTTTGCCACAGAGGTAAAGCAGCATGATTTCAGCAGGCTCAGAGACCTGCCTCTTAGAGAGCCTGGCACGTGATCACTGGCCTCAAAACAAAACCCCAAAACACCGAAGAAACCCATTCTTTTGGAAATAAGTTTCTGTACCTGAAGACCATGATCTCATCCAGTGGTAGAGGTGCCACAAGTTTTCTTTAGCAAGAATGTAATATGGCTTGCTAGGAATGACCTTTATGTATCCGTGTGTGTATCTAGCATTAACAAATTAAAAAATACTTCAGAGCTTAAGAAGTTTCTCTGGGAAGCTTGCTTTCTCTGGCTGATAGCAAGTTTCCAGCAAAATCAGTTTGTAGTATAGTTGCAGAAGAGTTTTTGTCAAAGACAAATTCCTTCCAAACCATGGATAATCATTATCCACTCTGAATTACCTAATCATCTTTTGGGTTTTTTTTATTGTGTGGAAAAAGAAACAAGGCGTTTTCTTGCCAAATCCCTCAGAAGTGGCCTTAAATACTCATTGTCTAACGGAGATCACAGATTCAGACTGCTGTCCCATTGTCCAGCATCGGTGCATGCAATAGCCTGGCCTCATAAAACAGACATTTAACTGAACAGAACCAATTAGCCCTCCATCGTGGCCCCTGTTCACAATAGAAGAAACAGCTGATGTTCCCTTAACTTGAAACAATGGGAGGATATGCATGGGCTGTGTAACTCTTACAAGCGGAGTAACTCTTTCCAGAGTGGGACCGTGAGAAAGTAAAGCCCGTAAATGGCCTTTCAGTGGATGAACTCCTGAACAGTCTTTTATAATGTGAACTCATCAGTCAACTGCCTGCGGATGCAGTTTTCTTTAGAAAAATCTCAGTTCAACTGCAACATGCCAGTTTTTAGTGATAAACCATTCTGCTGAATGATATTCTGTCTCAGCACTGTATTCACCCCAGTATGGATTTATTCAGCAGGATCTTTTCCCTCCAACCCTCTTTTACATTCCTTACCATGCTTGTACCTCTTCCTAATGATCTCGGAATAGCAATGACCATGGATGTGAGCATGCCAAGAACTGAATGTTGCTCTTAACAATGGCAATGAGGCTTCATTTAAGGTTTGGATGCTGAGAAAATTCAAGTGAAGAGGCTGATGAGCTCATAAATTCAGCCCTTCCATACGAATCCAGTAATTTACTTTTGACTACTTTCTTCTCCACCTAGCTGGGATCTTGCCACTACACCTAATCACTGGATACCCAGAACCCAGCAGAGCTCCTGCTAGCAACAAGACCGTGTTCAAAAAATGACCCCTCTTCAAAGTCAGTGTACAGCATTGTGTCCCTTCCCATCCAGAATGTTTTCCAAGCGCCTCTAGGCAATAGTTCATCACTTGCAAGTATGAAACTCTTTGAAACAAAGAGGCCTTCACTAATGACAAGGCAAAGATACCATTAACTTTGGGAAAACAATGCACAATAAGTAAAACCATCTACTTCATTCAGTACCTTTGGCAATGGTCCACTGACTTGGTCGCCAGCCGATGCTGTGAATTTCCTGTAGGCAGACATTCTTTCTGAGCATCATTTCTCCTTCCATATCTGCTAAATTTCACTAGAGTTTAGCACTGTTTGGACACCATAGCTCCTGAGGTCTGACTGCTGCCTGGGCAGGCCTGTTTCCAGCCTCCTGCAAATTGGTATTCTGTTGTTTTCTCAATCTTCTTCCTAAAAACCAATCAGAAGTTTTCATTTTATTTCATGGCTGATTAAATGTTTTCAGTGAAGATCACAGAATGGGTTGGGTTGGAAGGGATGTTTAAAGATCATCTAGTCCAGCCCCTAAGGTGTCTCACTTCTGCTGCTGTTACCATGGTTTGCATGAAAAAACCTTTCCTTTGTTCAACTCCTTCATGTATCTGTCTCTCCATCATGTCTACTCGTTAAATCCTTTGCAAGAGCTCTTACAGAGAAGTCATCCCAGTACAGGAAGCTGAGAAGGCTTTGTGGTCATTGAAAGGTAACTATGGTGTCTCCTCAGATTGCCGTTGGAGGAAGGAGGTGTGAAAGACAAAGAAGGGCCATATTTTTTTGTTAACGAATAGATAGTATCAGAGAGCCCCCACCTCTCTGGATTATCTGTCCATCCAGTGATGTGGGTAAAACAGCTAAACAGATTAACCAGTTTTACGGGCATTCTTCTCTTGCTCACCAATAGATGGGAGCAGAGATTTCTCTACTCATGCAATTTTCACGCTACAGCGCTTGTCGTTTTTTGAAGACTACAAGGGGGAAAAAACCTAAAACCAAACAATGACGCTATGACTCATTCATGTGTCCACAGGGAGAAGTATATTGTTTCATTTAGTAGCATAGAAATGAGGTTTGTAATGGGAGTCAAATGGAAACCAGCACTCTTAAATTCTTTAACCTTGGAAATCTCTGTTCTGGTATCTAGTGCTGGTCAAAGGTATTCGATATGTTTACAACCTCTCATTGTTATTTCCCAGATACAAGTGTGTTTTGCTTGGATCCAAGCCTTTACCAAAGCAAATAAACATGTCCTAAACTTCCATTCATTTTTCTTACGAGATCAAAGAGGAAAAGCTGTCCAGATGTAAATAGCTGAGCCTCTAATGAGACGATCAGTGAATTGTTTCTCTCTTGTACTATAAGCATTTAAATTAAAATATTGCACTTACGGCACTCTGCACTTCTAACTTGTATAGCAGGATCCAAGCATTTAACACAAGCCAGACAAATAACTTCAGCAATTAGCTTTCAACATAGGTCTCTAGCCTCTGACCTTTCTTGTTCATCAGAGGCAAGCCAAATGCTTTGTTAAACAATATTAATCGTGCCTGGCACTTCTCTAGGGCCAGAGACGTCACAAATAGTTTCCTACTAGCAAGAAGCTGTTTGCAAGAAGCAAAATCTCATGCATATTTTCTGATCAACAGGAGGCTGACTCAGCTGTACTGGAGGCGAAGAGAAGTCTGACCTGCTTCCCTCTGTGCGAAACTTGGAAATGGCAGTAGAGCGCCTACACAGGTACCACCTGCATGACACTGTACTGTGCTGCTCTTCACCATCTCGGGCTTAGCAGCTCCACTAGCTCCGGAGTGAACCCGCCGTACTCCACTACACCCTGCACTTCCCAATCCCTGCAAGCATCCTATCTAACTTCACACGTTTAACCAAAGCACCCAGGTTAGAGTAATAGAATCATAGAATGCTTTGGGCTGGAAGGGACCCTTAGAGGTCATCTAGCCCACCCGCCCCCTGCAGTGAGCAGGGACATCTTTAACTAGATCAGGTTGCTCAGAGCCCCCTCCAACCTGACCTTGAATGTTTCTAGGGATGGGGCCTCCACTGCCTCGCTGGGCAGCCCGTTCCAGTGTTTCACCACCCTCATTGTAAACAATGCCTTCCTTACATCCAATCTAAATCTACCCTCCTTTAGTTTATAACCATTACTCCATGTCCTGTCACAACAGGCCTTGCTAAAAAGCTTGTCCCCATCTTCCTGTAGGCCCCCTTTAAGTACTGAAAGGCTGTAATAAGGTCTCCCCGCAGCCTTCTCTTCTCCAGGCTGAACAACCCCAACTCTCTCAGCCTGTCCTTGTAGGAAAGGTGCTCCAGCCCTCAGATCATTTCTGTGGCCCTAAGTTAGGAGGACTCCTTTGAACGGTCAGTGAGAGAGAGAGGTCTGGAGAGACACAGCTTAGCTGTGCTGAGCTGCCTCCTGGCACGGCCTCTTTGCAGTGAGTCCAGGTGGGGTCTGAGGGTAGTAGATGCTTACCTTGGGGAGCTTTGCCCAGTGCCACGGTGAGGCAGGATGAACCTGGGACAAAAGACTTGATCCCTGCGTGTATTTGAAGACAGAAAGCTGAGATACACCTAGGGGATTTTTTAAAATCCCTCACAACTGACTGGATTCAGAGGTCCTGAGTCACCGACTCAGGGAGCTGCCAAACCTTTTTATGATCCTGTGCCATTTAACTAGAAAATGCTTTTTTAAAAATCTATTTGTTGAGATCAATTTGAATAGCTATGGGTTTGTTTGTTAGGGGGATTTTTGGTTAATGCTCTCTATTCATACCTAAATATTTTGTGCAAGCATAGTGGGAATATAAGTTAAATGCCACTGGGGCTGCCTGTAAAGACAAGAGTTGATGGGACAGACAGTAAAGTCATCCCATTGTGCTCCCTAGTACCTCTTATTCTTAGCCCATTTTTCAGTCTCCAGATGGGCTATAAGCAAAACACATGTTCTGCTGGCGAGAAGAAATGACAATGGTAGCTGGTCTCCCGTTAAATGGAGTCTGAAGGTATTGCCTAATTTCAAGGGTTTAAACATGATGCATCACACTTTGTCTGCACTCAAACTGGTGTCAAGTCACTGTAGCTCCAGTGACCTCTGTGGACTTTCTCCCATTCTACAGCGTTGTGAGGTTAAAGTTCTTCAGCCCATCTGGAAAACTTTTTAATGTGAATTTGTGTGCCTTCCTCTCCTTAGATACAATATGCCAAAAAGTTTAAGTGATCATAGCCCGTACATAGTACAACCTACGTGTAATTGGTTGCCACTTACCAACTGACTGGTCCTGGTGTCCTCAATTCTGCAAAAATAATTAAATTCAGAACATGAAGGAAAACCTTCTCTTATTTACAACAAAGGAGCTATTGGTATTATAATTTGTGCTGATGCAAGCTGACATATTAAAGTAAGCAGCAGTGTTTGCCTTGGCTTCATGCATTTCACATTCTTCTAGCTCTACATTTAAAAGAATATCAGCAGCTCAGCTCATTTCACTGTTAAACACCAAATACGTGTTTAGATACATGCTAGTCAAAATTGTAGTCTGAGCTCTCCTGTTTTTTCAGCTTGGCCAACAACAAACCTGTTGAAAATTCCTCAAGGGAAAGAAAACCTCTCTCCTGCTAGCTGGCGAGTAGGTGCTTTGGGACATGGACTGATGTTTACAGTATGGCAGTACAAATTTGAGGTCTGCCTCAATATGAGGTGCTACCAAGGAATACCAGCAATATCTGCAGAGGTAAAGCCTGGTGCTGAGGCATGATGACAGTATTTCCTCCGTGGTACTTCAGGCCTCTGAGGCCATCTTGATGCCCTGGACATTTGCCAGCTCCTGAGGCACTGCTAGACATGCACTGCCCCTCCATCGCACCTCATCCCAGACAGGGGTCTTCACGTTCAGCAGCGGTGTGATATAACCAGGGAGATGTTTTGCCTGAATTTCTGCCTGGTTCCCAGTCAAGTCCTTAATTGCTTGCTTGTTTTTCTTTCACTGACTTTTTTAAATAGGGAAAATGTTAAAAAGAAAGCTACAGAGTTTAGGAAAGCCCGAAATGTTTATGATGATGTTAGAACACATTCCTTGTTCAATTAATTAGGAATTGCAGTTGTAACTCTAAGTTGTAACAGCTAAGATATACTTCAGTGATACAGGCTTTGTATCACAAAAACAATTCATTCACCCTACACTTGGTAGGTCCCATGGTCTGCTGACCACGGGACAGACTGGCAATACCGTAAAGGTTTATTCAACACTCAGCAGTGCTTACGCCTTGCTGCAGGACTGGGAGCTCACACAAGGGCGCTCGCTCTCCCTTGGCCACAGGGACATGGAGAAAAGCAGGGCCTCAAGTCCCACCGGCCCTCATTCATACCATCTTCGGCCATCTCTGCCAGCAGCATCCGATACAGGGTCCGTTGTGGGAGCCTCTCCAGAGGGGAGCAGAGCTGAGGGTTACATGGGCAGCAGTTACACCAGATGACAAACAGCAAATTGCTTTTGAAAACAGCTAGTGTCGAGCAGGGAAAACGATCATGATTTCTTCCTAATAGAAAAGAAAGGCAGTGACAAAGAGGTTGAAATAAAGGGCAACAGATCTCAGAGGTCTTTTCCAACCTTAATGATTCTATGATTTCTAACGTTTATTCTGTACTTACCTAAACTCATTCACTCTCCGTTTTAAGAGATTTCTTCTTTATATTAAAAGTGGGTTTCCCACCTTTCCAAGACCCAGAAACCTTCCAGAGTCCTGAACTTGCCCCAGGGTATGATCTTGGCTTTGAACTGCATTTCTCGGCTTTTTTCATGTCATTTGCTTTACTCCAGGGGAAAGATCTCTCCAGCTCCCATTCATGACAGGGCTTCTCTGAAGCAAGGGTCTAAAATGATTTTTGGGGTTTTTTTTCCTTCTGGCAGTAATCCTACAGATACCATTGGTCTTAACTAGCACAGCTACTTTAGAAGTTGCCAAGAGATCTGCAAAAAAATTGAGAAAAACAAAGTCAGCTGACCGCATGCCAAGCAGGAGGTTTTTTGGAATTTAACAAAAACTCTGATTTGTAGTTTGGGTGTGTTCTGAATTTATCGAAGCCATGTCTTCATTCTAGTAATAAGCTCTACTAAAAGCCAACCTCTTCTACCCCAAACTGACTTGAATTTCTAATTTAACAATAATAGCAGTCTTTCTGAAATTATAGTTTGTGTTACTGATGTGTTCAACATGAAAATTAAAACCTTATCCTGCAAGAGGGAGCAGTTTTACACGTTTTTATACCTTTTTATAATAAGATGGGGGGAGGCGTTTCACAAAATTCCCCAACAAAACATCCGTTTAAGATACTGTAGCGATTCAGTATGTAAGAACATAATGAAGGGGAATGCATCTTACCCAGCATCAGCTGATCAGGACTCAAGGTTTAACTGTTTGCCCTACACTGGCAGAGGCAGAAAAATAGGTACCTCTGGAGACCCCTCCATGTGACAGCCATGCTACCGAGGGATCTTTTGCCCTACAGAGAAATACCTGGTTTTCCATTCACTATAGAGAAAGCCAAAACAAGCAGCTTAAACTCAACATTCAACTTTTAGACGCCTAAACTTAGGTGAGTTGAATCCTGTCCCTGGTTATGTGGTAAGAATTTTTTTGAGTAATAGTTCCTATTGAAATTATCCGTGGAAGTATCAGTCTTAAACTGGAATATAAGCTGAAGGCGTGAAGACAGCTCCCTTTGACATGGTGTAAAATGAAGCTTGTGGATATCGGCAGTGTGCCTGCATTCATGTAAAGCGAAAGAATCCACTTAATCATATGTTCTTTTTTTCCATATATATATATAAAAACATGATCCGTGAGACAGAGCTAATGTATAAAATTCAAACCCTTAGCAAAAGTCTTTGCATTTTCCTGGGCTACAATTTATTCAGCACTGCGGAGGAGTATGGCTTCTATTACACATCAAAAGTCTTTCGCAGGGAAATACTTGGCTCCAGATTGTTCCTATTAAAGCCGCACATTTTCCGCCAGTGCTCCCTATCTTCCATGCCCCTTCCCATCTAAAAGCAAGTGATGCACAAAAGCACTTGTGAAACTCATGTGAAGAGGCTGACCCATTCCCATGAATAAGGACCTGAAGGGGAGCCGCACACCGGCTGGGCTGCCCCGCTTGGTGGCACGCGTTTCCACTCCACTTCCACAAAGGCATTCCTCTTGCTCCGCAATCCAGCTGCCGGCTCAAGGCCCAGGCTGGGATTTGTGGTGAGGATATTTTGCTTTGACAGCCCAATGTCACTTTGTTTTTACATAATCAGCCCTTTTTGTTATAAGCTGTGGGCTTCAGATAACAGCAGAGAAAACCAATTTCGGGTGGAAGCAGCACCCTGGGTACAGACTGAGACAGAAAACAGTCAGAAAAAACAAGTATTTCTTATTTCTTGTAATCACCTGCATTGCAGCAATCAAATGTTGACCAGTGTTTGTTGATAAATTGCTTTGCAGGAAAGATGAAGTGAAAGAGGACAGGAAGAGAGGTTCTTTTGCATTTCCAATAAACTTCTTGTTATGCCCTTCAAGGACAGATTCGCCAACAGCAAAAAGTAAGACAAATGTCTGCAAACTGAAGTGGCTGGAAGTGAACTCAGACATGCCTTGACTGTACTAGGCTTTTCTTTGGAGATCCTTTCCGTCTGGATGAGTAGCAGGAACAGGAAAGCATTTGAAGCTGGGATAACTAGCATGTTGCTGTCTATAAACCACTGATATGATTTTTATGTGGAGCCCTAAAGAAAATGAGATGCAGTGCTTTTTTTTCACCAAATCTGAGAGCTCAGATGTTTGCAAGCAAAACAAAATAAACTTGGGCATTGAGACTCATTCCCGAAATCTGTCTGGTGGCTGCGTACCGCAAACACATGCATTGTGCAAGCTTTGCCTCATGTATACCCTTGGACTGTCATGCGTACAGCAGCATACTGCTATGATACTGCTAATGGCACCCACTCCACAAAAGGGAAGGTAATTAGCAGAGAAATGACTATTGGTGCAGCTAGGAAGTAGACAAGTAATCTTTTGGATTTCAGTTCATTGCCTTGTTGTTTTCAAACCAGTGCCTAATCTTCCCAGACCCCGCTCCGTGGCTGTTCCTTTCTTTCTTTCTTTCTTTTCTTCTTCCCCCTTTTTGCAGGGACTATGGCTTATTCTGATTCACTCCATTTCTTTCTTCTAAAATGGCCATAGGGCACCTTGCTGTTGCCAAGGATATAGTAAATGCATGCGACATCATGCCACCAGAAACAATCGAGTGAGTCACATTCATTCCTGGTGTAATGGTGCTGAAATCAGTAAAGCTAGACCGGGAGCAGGATGTCTAAGCTACAAAATGATAAAAAGAATTTTCTTTGAAAAATGTGTTCTTAAAAATAGTTGTCAGGGAGAAATGGGCAGTTTTTGCTTGCAAAATGGTTGTTGGCAAAGGTTTTCTTGCCAAACTCAAGTCTGAGCATCACTAAGAGGTGGTAAACATACGCCATTTTTGACAAGAAATTAGTAGGCAACATAGCACTGTGGAAAATATTAGACTTCTTTTTTTCCCCTAACCACAAAGAGCCTGTTAGGAGATTAAGAATCTCCAGCTCTCAAAGGTATAGCTGTTTTACCAAAGTTTAATTAATGAAGAATAATATTTTGGGAACAAGAGAAAACACCTCTGTAGGATGTGGAGCATTAGGAATAGACAGAAAGTTGCCTGTATAAACAGTTAAGCATCTCTGCGATAAATTATAGGAGCATTTGTATGCATGATTGCTCATCTGTGTAAAATAAGACGTGCAGCAGCAGACAGGAATGATGTGCAAGTCAGACACGTGGGGCTGATATTAAGTTGATCGAGAACAACAGAAGAACTGTCCCATCGCATCCGAGTCTGACCCAGGCAAGTTCAAATAACTCCAAGTGAGTAAATAGAGGAGGAGGTCTCACTGAGTGCACTAAAAGGAAACTCAAGGTACGCTATCTGCATATCTGTTTCTGCAGTTGGTGTTTATGTAGGCTCAGCTCGGATTTTGGATTGTTATTTCTCCATTCGAAGTTTTTTTGGCAGGTTTGGGAAGGCTGAAGGCTCAGATCCAGTGTGTTCCAGCTGCACGGTCCAGCGCAGTCCACGGGCACTGGCAGGGGTATGGGGAGGTGGAAGACTCCAGCTGTCCAACCAGGGATGCTGTCAAGAAATTTGCCTTCCACAGCTCCCCTCTCAAGCACCAGCTGCAAAATGTCAACGCCATCTTCCTCGGAGAACACAATTAATTAAATGAAACTTAATTAATTAGTCTCAATAAAGCAGATGTAGCAATTATGGCAGAAGTAAATATATGCACATCTTGTAAATTATTATCTTCTCTGCAAAAGATTTGTTCGGAAATCCCTGTGGCCATTTCACTGCTTCCCACAATGAGACTGGGAACACCACTGGGGAACATGCAGAGATAAACTGCAAATTGAGGAGGAGCTAATGTACTTTTTATAAGTTTATATCGCAGAAAAATAAACAGCAAGCAGACTTCTTTATTAACCTCTTGTGGACTTGACGGTGAAATACAATCCCAATATTTAATTTCCGTGTCACACCACATCACGTGCCACAAATAAGTCAACTGTTTAAAGTTTGGGGGGCGGGGGATTGGAAATGTTTTACACCTGACAACCCCACTGAGGCTTTTGTATCATCTACCAATGCCATTCTTTGATTATACAGGAGGTAAAAATAAGGAGGCTATGGCAATCTAAGCTGTTGTATATGCAGATAATAATCAACTGTGTATCATATTCTGAGTGTATACTCACATTTTTTTTAAATCTTTCACTTTATGCTCTTTTTGCTCTGCAGATAATGACAGTTTTGTTGGAGAGAGGACGGGAGCTGAGATATATTTTACTAGACTATAGCCATCTTACGAAATCATGCTGTACAAAAGCCATGAAGGGGGAAAAAAATACCTCTTGCCTCACTGATGAAGTAAATGGCTTAAGGTAGGCAGCAGCATACGGCCAAGGTACTCTGAGAGGTAAGTTGCAATCAGAGGCCACTACTCTTCCTGGCTCTAAGCCCATGTGCTCCCCCCCCCCGCCCCGATGATACTGATATCAGGTAGCCTATATGGAAGGAAAAGTGTCCATGGCCTGTGCCAAGGTATCTGTCTCCTTTATTTCTTCAGGTGACAGCATTTCCTCTCCAAAGGACTGCCAAGTAACGAGCTGTTTATGAATGCATCTTTAGGGGTATGGACTGTTCCCCACCACGAACAGCACTGTGAGTATACTGCCCTACTAGGATGAGTTATTTGTGGATTTTCAGTCTTAGGCACTTTGTGCTTATGCGTTTCTCTCCTTGCTTTCCAAAAGCCAAGATTTAAGGGTAAATATATCTGTTTTATGATGGTGCAGTGAGTTGCTAACCTCATGAGGTGAATCAGTTTGGTTTCTATTCACAGACTTACGCTTCTTTACTGCCTGTCTCAATCAGTTTTTGTCCCAGTGAGTAAATGAGCAGTGAAACGAGTAATGAGATGAGTGAAGGTACAAACTGAAAAATAGCTAGTACCAAGTTTAAAACTAATTCTAAAAAACCTACCCACAGAGTAAGATGTGTGAGAAGAGGAAAGGTGGCCTTTTCCTATGCCCAGCCAAGCACCTGATGAGGCAGATGGATAATTAGTGCCGTGGGTTAGGACCTGGGCAGGCACTGCAGGTGACCTGGCAGTTGCCTTGCGGCACTTAACTTTAGTTGGAAATCTCTTCCTCCTGCTTTAAAGAGGTATCGGCAGAGTCGCACAGGTAAGATGTGCACAGGACCACCTTGCGTTAGGGACTAGGTCAGGAACAAGTGCGCTTGAATTTTTTGGATCTAAATAGGAAGACCTTTAAAGGAATGTTTCAAATCCCCCTTTTAGTTCTCTCAAAGTTTGAATTCTCCCCTTTTAAATGGGACACAGGGCCTTTTTCTCTTCCTCTTTTCTCTCATTTAAAAAACTACTTTTTGTGCACATTCTAATACATTTTAGAGAGTTTTTACAAGACAGTTTTGCCAGCTGTCATCTTCCAACTACAATAAGCTTGCTATGATTTGAGCAGCTATTCAGGCAATGGTAACTTTACATTTAATAGTGAATGACAGGTTTTACATAAACACAAAATATAAATAATTTTCAGGGTTTTAATGCACCAAAAGCTATCCAACTCTCCCATAACGTCATGTCCTTTTTTCAAAACCTTGTTTTGTATTTTGCATAACACTTAATTACAGGGCTTCCCTCCTTCCCCTTCTTTTAAGGCAGTTGAATGAAATGCTCCGATAACAAAAAACTGAACGTTTTCTTACTTGCAAAAAGTCACTGGTCAGATTATATGTCCTCTACTTATGTAGGAATTCATGAGAGTAAGCGTAACACCATTATCGTGTTACAGAGTCCAAGTATATTTGTAGACCCTGTACTAGTGGAAGATGTAAATAGGCGTCACCTTTCCTGCCTCTTCCCATTTGCTCTTCCCATTTAACAATACTTGTTAAATGTCTTTCCATTTTCATCGTACATTTTTCTCATTGCCCTTCTCCCTACCTTCCATGTGCTGCATGGTCATCAAGATCAATTTGGGTTCATAAAGTTAATAACTAACGCCAGTCTAGAGGAAGACAGCCAACCCACAAACATTTAGATAGACATGACTCCTCACAGGCTTAAATTTAAGCAGGCGACTACAGGAAAAAGCTGCCGTGTTCGTAGCCCAGCCTGTATCCGAATGACTTCCAACAAAAAAACTTCACAAACTTTTTCAGGCAGCGAAACAATAAACTATCACCCTCCTTGAATCCTTTCTTTGACTCCCACCATTTTTTTCAGATAATTTTCCCCCCAAAAAACCCTCTGTTCTCTTCCGGTAGTCAATGCATGACAAGCTTAAATCAAATGGGCTAAAATTTGGTGAACGAAGAATGCCAAAATGAGGCTCTGCAGGGTAGTATGGTTGCACTTTGCTACCGGTCCCGTAATGAGCTGAACAGGTTCCATCCTCATGTCCTGCACATCCGGCTTAATTGGCCTGGTCTCTCCAAGGAAAGGCAGCAGTATTGATTTACTGCACTGTATAAATGTGTTTATAGCTTGGCACTAGCACACTTATGCTCACTTTTTTCCAGTGTGGATTTTGAATAAGCTCTTTGCTCAAATGAGTCTATTAACTTTAAAGTGTCTAAAGCTAAAACTGAATTATGAGAGGCAAGCTTTGGGGGTTGCAGCCCAAAACAGCTGTGAAAGGCTCCTGGAGTCTCTGTTAGTACCTGTTGTGATTGATTTTTAAGCATCATGGGTGGAAAAATAGTTAAATAGGTAAAAGCAAATTTGGCGGCACACGTTGCCTGAGGCTGAGCTCCCTTTTACTTCAGCTGGCGCTCAGGCCCATCCGATTCCATGGGATTATTAGAGCAGCTCCTGATTTAAGCCAATGTGAAATCAGAATATAATCATTCCTTCCTCTTCTTATGAATGTAATTTCAAATAGTCACATTTTCCTGGTTCTGTACTGGGGTACAATAGACTGGGGGAGAAGCTCATCTAACCACTGTCCCTCCAGCAGTGTGTTTCATGGGTCTGTTTTGGTTGCCAGCGTTTTAAAGAGCTGGGAGGCAGTTCCCTCGTCTCTCCCTGCCCGGGGGAGTGCCCAGAGCTGTTCTCGGGGCCCATCGGTGCTGCCCTGTATGCTGCTGGAGGGGCCGCGCCTCCGCTCTGCGCTTGATACTTTCACGTGTAACAGCAACTATCATCCCTGCGGGGATAGTTAATCAAGCAGAAAAGTTTTAGCGGACCCCTAAGTACAATCCATAATTACCTATACCTGCTCAAGATTCGGTCTCTCCAGCGAAAAAATAATGTAAATTTCTAGCTGCTAATAGTTTGACTTTATCTAGAATAGAAAAGGAACACCTTAATACCCACTGGAGAAAAAAAAATATTTATAGAGAACAGAATTAAATTAAGGAAAGTGAAATTTAGGATGAATGTCAGGGGTTAAAAAAGCTATAGGAATATCTACTGAACTGTGGAACAATCTCCCAAGGAAAGTGAGTGATGGAGTCCCAGGGTATGAAGAATTAAAACAGCATCAGGCAAAGCCTCAGGAAAGAAATGCCCGAGGAGGCAGCGTGGACTGGCTGTAAGAGCGCAGGGACTGTGCACGGCTACAGAAGCCCATGCCGCCAGCTTCTGCTCAGACATTGGCAACGTAGCAAAGGCACTGTACGTGGAAAGGCACGCTGAACGTTTACTTGTCTTGTACTAAAACCTATGCATATTTCTCAGGTAGGTATGACTTGCATAGTTTGAAATCCTGCCTCCATTTAAACTAACAGGAATTTTACACGTTAAACAAACATAAAGCCTTCAGAGGACACCAGTGACTCTGGCTGATATTTTTCTGTCCATTCTCAGATATAATCCCTTAAAAATTCTTCCGACTTACAAGCACATGATTTTTCACAACATTGCTATGAGTTAGAATGTGGTTATTACCCGGTATTTCTGCTGTAAAAAGAAGTCGTCTCCTTTTGCTTTTACAATTATTACCCCTAATATTCAGCTCTAATATGTACAGGTAGAAAACAAGACACAAACCAAAAGCATTTCTCTCACTTGCTGGAGGAAGAGAAAAATACAACTGGACTTGTTACAGGGTAAGAATTAGATGCATTTCTTCGTTATGTTTTATTTTGCTTTTTTCCCAGGGAATTTACTTATGGTTTCTGGTGGATAACGAGGAAGGATTGCCTGATCTGTAGCTGTCTGGGGAATCCCTTTGCTCAAGGAAATTTTGAGCACAATATTATCAGAAGTTATAGGCTGATCTGAGGAAGCGCTGCTGCTCTTGTCAATTGGGAACTGCTCCCTTTCCAGCCTGCCATCCATTACAAAACGATGCCTGCCGATTACTTTTTGTGCCAGTGAAATGTTTATGCGATGACTGAAAAAAAACCCTGTCTGTGTACTGAGGTCAGGATGTGATGTCCCATTCTCTAAGGAGATTAGCTTGCATTGCCTTGTTTCTGGATGACAGCCATGTGAAAGAGCTGCAGACGTTACGAAGGGATACAATTTTTAATTAAAAATTACAATGTGCTTGTATCTCATTATAATATAAATTGAACTTGCAAACTTTTGCAGAGTACTTAAATTTAGTAAACAGCATTTTTGCTGCAACGTTTCTTGGACCTGCTATGATTTGTAAATACTGGATTGCATAGACGGTCATTCAGATTAAAGGCCTTGGGACCAGATGAGGGAAAAAATTCACTGAACCTGCTTCGTGTAACACTCAGACACCTCGCTCTGTGTACAGAGAGCTTTTACCATCCCAAACAAAGGCGCGGAGATGTACTAGTCATGACCCATTTAGCTATTCTCTGGAGATTTTTGCGTTTGCATAAAAGAAGAAACAAGAGCAGAGACGCTGGGAGTGAGGCAATAGTCCAGACTGGAGATGCAGCAAGTGTGGGAAGCTGAGAGGGAGAGAGCTGGTGGGCTGAGTCCTGGCTGAACCTGACCTAGAGCCGTGCGAATGAAACCATCTCCTGTGACTTCACTCCTCCTGGGCCTGGCGAACCGGACCTTTGTAGGTAAGCAGGATTGCTTCTAAGATACACCGTGACGACGCCAATTTTTCTTTGTCATGCAGAATACATGGAGACCCTGGCTTTTGTCCAACCACTCAGACCAAGGCCCTTGCAGTCACCTATCTCTTGCTTCCCTGGCACCAGCCACGAGGCAGTGCTCATGGACGTATTTCAAAGTCTCGCATTTTGGGTCTAGTCAGGGAAAAAAGTGCCTACTGCCGCTCACCAGATATGCTGGAGGGCTCAAAAAATAGACATGGAAAAGGCAATGGCCATGGCTATTGTCCTGGCTCTTCTGCAGATGTTGGCTTCTCCATTTGTTCAGGTTAGACTAAGTGCACTGCCACTTCACAGTGCACTTAGTCTACTGGAATGAGATCGGTGCCACTTATATTTATCTTCTATATTTGTATTTATGTTTGTTATTTTTACATTTTGGAAAGTTTATCCCCTATGATTTTTGCTTTTACTTGACTGGCCCTACTTGCATGGTAACTCTCTTCCAATATTTCCCATTGTGATTCAGAGTGGGCGGTTGATTAGCCAGCGGCTGGAGGGGGCTACACAAGGTGGGAGACCCAAGATCTCCCTATATTCTGCAGCTGGCTGGGTGCGCTGAGGAAGGTTCCTCTCTCAGCCCCACATCCTTTCATAGTTGTAGAGATAATAATAGACATTGGCCTCTTCTACCTAAAATGGCTCAAGACTCTCAGCTGGAATGCGGCCCTGCTTTCTGCAGCGTATCTGTGTCCCCTCCTCTTTCTCTGATATAGCCATTGCCTTGATATTAAAGGGGTTTCATTGCAAAGAAGTGGGGTTTCTTTTTGTTTTGTTTTTAAGATCAGAATGATTTTTTTTCAGTTTACCACAACAACAGTCGATCCGTGAAAGATTATATATGTTATCTCTTGCTCCAAAGGAAGAAACGTCCGCTGCAATTCACACACTCTATTAACTAAACAGTGTAGGCAGACCTTGGAGACACAGCAGCCATGTGTAGTCAACAGAAAAATCTGTCCTGCTCAGTCAGATTGCCTCAGGAGAATACAAATGCCAAAATGCTGTGACCTTCCTGAAGTTGGGGCCTCTTGGTAGCACACAGTATTTCTTCATTTGTGGAAAATGGAGGCAGCGCTTCAGCAAGGCAGGCTCTCAAATCACAGCACATCCCGGCTCTGCACAGGTTCACCAGAGAGGAGGCCTGATCCAGCCAAAATGTGCATAATCAGCCTGGGACACAAGATGAATAGTTGTGATGGAAGCTGAATCTTTCATTTGCTCATTATATTTGCTGCCTCTTCTTTGGGTTTGTTTTCCTCTCTTTTCTTCCTTTGCAATTGTCAAGGAAGCATCTGTGAGTTTTATTAAACAAATGTTACACATTAAAAACCCATTGCTGCCTGCCAGAAAGGAAAATGGCATCTTATTTGAAAACAATATGTAATTGTTATTGCTGTCTTGTTGCAAGTTACGCCCTTGAAAAATGATAGGGACTTAGTAGCAACTGATGCTGAGGAAAAGCATTATAACTAAAGCAGATAATCAACTATTGCATTATCTTTGGGAAATACAATACACAGTTTCAAACACTGTAATACAAATACTCAGCATATTGTGCTCTTAAGATGTGTTTACGATCACTTCAAGGAAAGAGTGCTCAGAGGACAGAATAACAACATTTTTCCATGACGCTTTCGTCTGTCTGTCTGTCTCAATGTTGGAGTCACACACGTTCAGTTTGGTGGAACGCGCGGAGTTGTCTGTCTGACAGACGTTCTGGTCATAATTCGTATTTCATTTCACATGCAGGCCTTGCTGCAGCGACGGAGACTCAGGTCCTAATGAAGATAGCACAACTAAACGGATTTGTGTAACAGACCTACTGCAAATATTCTAACACCTTCTTGGAGGATGCCTATAGGTCCAGTGCTGATATGCTAGGCCTGTAAGTACANAAATTGTAATTTAATTTATAGTTTTAAAATATTTAATTTATAATTTAAAATTATTATAGTAATAGAAACTCTGACCTTGGATGATGTGATTTTTCCCAATAGCTGATAAAGTCTTTGGAGTTCCAAAATAGGGCTGAGCAAAATGCTCCCCTTCCCATCTTTCCTCCATCTCTAACAGACGAACTGATGCTCATGATGATCATAATTCATTATCTGTGTTGTGATAGTATCATACCACTCCTTTCCTAGGGTAGAAACTGTCAGATGAGGTCCAAAAACCTCTGCCCACAGATCACAGGCACATGATAAGAGCTGAACGTGTAGCTTGATATAGCAAACCTTTATCTATGGAAAAACCTCTGGAGACCCACTAGTCATATTTTGGTATCTCTGAAACAAAGCCCTGAGCAAATGCAACTCTGTGACGGCAATCTGGGAAATACGGGATAGTACGTAGTACTAGGACATTGTATTTATTGCCAACTGACCCATGGTTCCCACATCGTCCTTAGGTCCTCAAGCGCTGTGTGAAACCTCTTGTTCTCTACGTTGCACCCTCTGACTCATTTTCTTGGTAACAGCTGATGCTTTGGCATTTCTTCTTTCATGACTTTGAGTTGATGTATGGAAAACGCGCATACTTCCCAAAACGGTCTGCCGGGTGAAACTCTTCAGAGATCTTTTCTCAGGGAAGGCTCTGGGAACGCTCTGGTCAGGAGCTAGGCACACTTATTTTGAATATTGCTGCCTTCGCGTGGAAGAATCTCTCCAGTTTTGGACTCTGAAGCTGGTGGGGTTGGAGCTGCAAAGTTGCTTTTTGAATTGCAGATCTAAACTTTAGAATCATAGAATTATTAAGGTTGGAAAAGACCTCTGAGATCATCTAGTCCAACCGTCAACCCAAAAGATCCCTCTAATTNACAGTCGATCCGTGAAAGATTATATATGTTATCTCTTGCTCCAAAGGAAGAAACGTCCGCTGCAATTCACACACTCTATTAACTAAACAGTGTAGGCAGACCTTGGAGACACAGCAGCCATGTGTAGTCAACAGAAAAATCTGTCCTGCTCAGTCAGATTGCCTCAGGAGAATACAAATGCCAAAATGCTGTGACCTTCCTGAAGTTGGGGCCTCTTGGTAGCACACAGTATTTCTTCATTTGTGGAAAATGGAGGCAGCGCTTCAGCAAGGCAGGCTCTCAAATCACAGCACATCCCGGCTCTGCACAGGTTCACCAGAGAGGAGGCCTGATCCAGCCAAAATGTGCATAATCAGCCTGGGACACAAGATGAATAGTTGTGATGGAAGCTGAATCTTTCATTTGCTCATTATATTTGCTGCCTCTTCTTTGGGTTTGTTTTCCTCTCTTTTCTTCCTTTGCAATTGTCAAGGAAGCATCTGTGAGTTTTATTAAACAAATGTTACACATTAAAAACCCATTGCTGCCTGCCAGAAAGGAAAATGGCATCTTATTTGAAAACAATATGTAATTGTTATTGCTGTCTTGTTGCAAGTTACGCCCTTGAAAAATGATAGGGACTTAGTAGCAACTGATGCTGAGGAAAAGCATTATAACTAAAGCAGATAATCAACTATTGCATTATCTTTGGGAAATACAATACACAGTTTCAAACACTGTAATACAAATACTCAGCATATTGTGCTCTTAAGATGTGTTTACGATCACTTCAAGGAAAGAGTGCTCAGAGGACAGAATAACAACATTTTTCCATGACGCTTTCGTCTGTCTGTCTGTCTCAATGTTGGAGTCACACACGTTCAGTTTGGTGGAACGCGCGGAGTTGTCTGTCTGACAGACGTTCTGGTCATAATTCGTATTTCATTTCACATGCAGGCCTTGCTGCAGCGACGGAGACTCAGGTCCTAATGAAGATAGCACAACTAAACGGATTTGTGTAACAGACCTACTGCAAATATTCTAACACCTTCTTGGAGGATGCCTATAGGTCCAGTGCTGATATGCTAGGCCTGTAAGTACAATTTTTACCTTAAGTCAGCACCTTCAATACCTATATACTGCCAGGCAAAACTGCTAACAGTCACTGATTTTTATTCTTCTTTTTTAATGTTTCCATCTTAATGGATTTTGTATTGCCTTTTTAATTTTTTTGGTTTTGTTTAATTAATGTTAAGTTAATTAATATTCACATATTTTTACAAAGCAAATTGGGAAATGCAGAAGAGGACTACTCATCACAGTTCTGTACTGTTGGAAACCCCTTGGAAACCTGGTGTTAATTTCTACACAGTAGCGAAGCCCCTCTCTCAAGTAGAACGTTAGCCACTATTTTTCCCCAGTTACCTGCTATTTATTCAAAAAGCATTTCAAGCTAGTGAATGTAACTTTTCTCCTCACACTTCAGAGAAAACATAAATACATTTTTATTGTAAATTATGGAAGGATTTTATAAATGCTGGGTAAAATAGTATACAAAAAATTGCAGGAACTAGTGTAAAGTTATTGTCCTTTTTGCTCATCAAGGGAGTTGGGACCATAATTCAGAAAAGGTGAAAGCCCTGGTCACAGCAGAAGTTTATTTTTTACCACAAACAATATTCCCAGAAGTAGAGAGCTCCGCAAAAAAGCTGTAATAGCGTGTGAGCCATACTTTCCACCTGGTACTGTTACTAATTGCCCTGTTACTACAAGTATCCCTTTAACAGTCTATTGAGCTTTTTATTTTAAAAAAAATTGTAATTTAATTTATAGTTTTAAAATATTTAATTTATAATTTAAAATTATTATAGTAATAGAAACTCTGACCTTGGATGATGTGATTTTTCCCAATAGCTGATAAAGTCTTTGGAGTTCCAAAATAGGGCTGAGCAAAATGCTCCCCTTCCCATCTTTCCTCCATCTCTAACAGACGAACTGATGCTCATGATGATCATAATTCATTATCTGTGTTGTGATAGTATCATACCACTCCTTTCCTAGGGTAGAAACTGTCAGATGAGGTCCAAAAACCTCTGCCCACAGATCACAGGCACATGATAAGAGCTGAANAAAGTTGCTTTTTGAATTGCAGATCTAAACTTTAGAATCATAGAATTATTAAGGTTGGAAAAGACCTCTGAGATCATCTAGTCCAACCGTCAACCCAAAAGATCCCTCTAATTGCTAAAGCAGGAGGGAGGGTCTAATAATTTTTCCTTTAACCTTCTCAGGTTTTTCTTTAACCTCTAACCTTTCCTTTAAGACTTCTAACTTAAAAATCCACATTAAAATTGCAGCTTACATATCCATATAAAATTTGTCTTCTGTGATGAAGTATTTATTCATTCTTCTAATGTATTTTTTTTTTCAGATTACCGATTTGAAAAGAATAAACTCAGGAAATATCAAAATATGCTTTAATGCAGAAGAAAAGATTCTGACTAATTTTAAAAAGTGAAATACAGGCAGAATCATGTTTGCCCATCTCATCTTGCCAGTCCTAGGCAAGGAGCAGCAACTGGTGCTGCTGGATCTTTTTTCCCAGAGCGTGGTGCTGGATGTGAGCTGCCTGTAACAGCCTGGTGGGGTAGGTTGGACAATGATTAAACAGCGCATCAGCACAGTGCTACTTACCGAGATTTCAGTGCCAAATGATTTGGCCAAGCCAAATTTCAAGAGTCTGGAAGCCAAGTTCCTAGGACCCCGTTGGCAAGAAAAGAGGCTAATACATCCATTATTTATAAAAGGTGGCTGTGAAGAATTTGTCCATGCCCTCCCACTGGTGAGAAATTTCCATTCATACTGCATAGCAGTTGATGTCAATATACCACGTAGACTGTAATCGAAACTAGCGGCGGAGCTCATCTTTACCAAGACTGATCTACTATTAATAGAATATAAATATGACTGAATGTAATGGCTTAAATCCCTGACAGCCCCAGGTTTGCCAGCAGTGGATTTCCATGCGTTTTCAGGCGGGAATTGGGAACATTGGCTGAGCACGGAGCATTTAACATGCCGCAGACGGTGCCTCAAGATTTCCTGTGCACATGTGCGCAGAAAAGCAATGGTTGGGAAAAGCTTCGTTTTCCACCTTCCTCAAGACACTGGTGGAAGAGGAATTCTGCCTGTTGTACTCAGGATGTCAAGCACTTTGTGGAGGTCCCATAAAGACACCTCATCACCTCTGCCATAACACCTCATAGACCCTTGTTAGCTCTTCTCTTTTTATGGTCCTATAGGTAAAACGGTTCATCTTATTTAAACATCCCTGAGGCTACTAGCAAGAAACTATTGAACTGCAGAAGAAAAAAACTTGAATACAAAACCAGATGCATATGTTCGCCTTGGGGATAAACGTGTTATGATATGGGGCGAAACTCTGCTCCAGCTCTACTGAACAGCAATGCAAAGCAGTCCCAGTGCAGATGAAGATTTCAGAATTGACGCCAGGCTGGAGGAGAGCAGCATTTGTCCTAGGGTTATCATCAGGCCCCTCACAATCACATTTTCACTTATTCTGTGTGGATGGGGACTTGTTGACAATTCCCTGGGTTTCAAATTGGAAGACAAAGTTTTGTGTTTGACCTTGTATCTCCAAGGCCATGTGTCTGCCTGCCTCGCCCATGCACTTTAGATCAATCTTGTTCCCTTTCATTTAAGTTACATATGATGTAAGCTATAGTAGCAATGCCTGCTCTTTTTTCTGCTTTGTTTTTGGCTTGGAGCATTATCAAGTTGGTCCCTGGTTTTAGTTTCTGCATTCACTTCACTTCTTCCATAAAATGGCCTCAGCAACTTTGGATGACCGATAAGAAGGGGTGAACTTTCTTTCTTTCACCCTCAGCTGCTCCGATCAGAATTTATAAAATCGTTTTGGACTGAACAAATGCAGAAGATACAATTGACAATTTTCAAATAGTTCACAGATTTTTTCATACATAAATACTTAGGAAGCCAGAGTTTTATCTGAACCTAATCTAAATGCTCTGAAAACTTCTGAAGGCCTCACAAGTATGAAGATACCTTTCTTACCTTCACCAGGAGGAGGGGACAACTCCTGGCAGTGGCAACAGCATTGCGCACATGAAGCTAATGTGTGCTTTCTCCAGCCACTGGTGGAAGACATCCCAGGGCTAAATATACTGACATCCATTTAGTATCTAAAGTACCTACTCATAGTGATGGAGGCCTGTGGGCCACACATGGGTGGTGTGTGGTACCCAGTTGAAGCAGTGGGTATCCCTCAATATCTTGTTTGTAAAACTTTTGTGTTCTACTAAGTAAGTCATTAAAAAAAATTTATCATCTCTAATGTGTCCTCAAAGTCACATAAAGATTAAAAGTGAGAGAGACAAGGACAGTACTAAGAAATCAGCTATGTACTAAGTTCTCTTGGAAGACATTAGGCTTGACAGACACTCAAGTCTTAAAAACTGGTAGCTGAGAAAGGCAACATATAGATGGGAATGAAGGGCTACCTTGACAAGAAGCAACCTTGCAAGTATTGACTCTGCTGTGATTGGCTTTATTTTTTTCTACCACATTTGAGACCCAAAAAAGAAAAGGAAAAAAAGCCAAGTTATTTCAATGTAAGCATGTTAAAGAACTGGCATCTTTCCTGAAATCTTACAAAAATCAATTGTAGCTCTATGCAATTAAGTCAGCTGGGTTATAGTATCCTGCAAAATTAGACATCTATAATGGGAGTGTTGACAAGCCCTTTGCTGTAGCAAAACAGTGGTGCCCACTCAAAGAATGAAGCAAAGCTCCTGGGAAATAATTAAAGAACATTTTGGCCAGCTCGTGATGCAAATATGAATTTTTCAGGTTACGCAGAAATAAACTGGAAACCCACAGAACATCAGCAAAAAAGACTGAAGTAATGAGACTGACTGATGTTTGTCCAAATGGGCCTGAAAGGAAAAGAAAAGGCTGAGAGGAGAGAGGACAGGAAGGTTTCCGAGTAGCTGTGGTTCAGGAAAATCTCTCCTTCCTCTCTCTTGTTCTAATTTTTTACTTTTGTAGTCTGATGAGGGAGACAAAAGTAACCCATCTTTTCATTAATCCTAAGTCCTTCTCCCTCAGCTAGAAAAATGACACCTATTATTATGGTTTTACATTCACATTTTACTAATTCAGAATCTTGTTAGTGAACAGCATTTGCATATTCAAATGTGTTATTTTTACTAGTCTGTGGCTATATTCTGTCAAGCCAAGCTTTGCTTACGTTACCTTTTAACAGTGCTACACATAGTAGAGTCTGTTCATTACACAGACCATTTCCATTACCAGTTTGCAAATTAAATTCAAGCAATTTCAGTGAAATCAGTAGAGACCACCTAGATTTAAACAGATCTATCTGACACAAGACAACTTTATACTGTAATCTAGCTCAAGTTCACTAATAACTGAATGAAACTTAAAAAAGCATTCCCTCCAGCTAAGCGTACTAATTCCCAAATGAAATGCATCCTATTTTCTGCTGGCATGATGAAATAATGATGGTCAATGATAATAGTGAGTAACTGTATCCAAGAGTTAGTACTTTCATGCATACCCTTCATACTTAGCTAGCTCAATATTGCCAACCATTCTTCAGCGGTGTTACTTTTTGCTTCAAGAAGCAAATTTAGTGCAAGACTATTGACAGAAAACAAATATTTTAAAATTGATTTACTAATCATTGATGTCTAGCTAACAAAGCAATCTTTTGGTTATTTTGTCAACATGGTAAATTTAAGAGGTAGCTGGCCCTCAAGGGAACATTCTGGATAAGGAAACAGTCAAACTTAAAATCAAGACTTGAAAAATTAAAAGAAAGACATAAACTACAGGGAGGAGTCAAGTCATAAAGTCTCTTCTGTCTCTCCTTTCCCAGTCTTCCTCATACAGCCATAATTCACTAAAGGCATGTTTTGAACATTTCCACAACTGTAAGCGTTTGGATGGAATGAATGAAAGGAAATGTATTTTAACAATAAGTCCATACATGGTGGTCTCCTCCTATTCAAAGGTGCAAGCCTGAAAAATTAAAAGTTGTGAAGCAGATACAGCCACAAGGCGTGAAGAAGACACAGGCATTTTAAATCACTTTTATTGCTTTTTGTATGTGCTGAAGTTTAAAACAGTATTGTTTAATGACACAGTACATATCCTAATGTACCCTAGAGTCCCTAATTAGTGCTTAAGCCACTTGAAGGGATTATTCAATTTTTAAATAATTTCTGCAGCTAAACGAGGGAATCCCATATTGCTCACATTGGATGTATAAGCATTTTTGTGACTGCGTCTGGTTGGAGTTGCCTGATGCAGTGAGCTTCCTATTTCATGAACTATTGCGACAGAAAATCAGGTGCTTAAAGGTGTAACCCAGCAATTTCAGAAAATAGCTCTTCCTCTGAAGATCAGCTCGTTATGAAACAGACATCTGAATGAAATAAGGCTCCTGGGGAGTCTGTAGCACCAGACGTGCCAGAAAGAGAGGCATGAAACCTTGTTATATGCCATGACCAAGCAAAAGGAATTTCTACCTAGGCAGGATTTGCGGTTAATATTCCGCTCTTGTGCTTCGCTTATTGAAGCCCCAGTGTGCTTTTGTTTATGATCTGGTTCTCATTCAACACATTTACATGCAACTGACTGTTTGAGTGGCTCAGCCACCTCTGGTACAAAATGGAGCTGAGCTGAAATGCTAAAGGCTCGACTTTGTTTGCAACATGAAGAAACCCAAACAAAAATATCAGAACTTACTTTTTGTTTGTTTGTTTGTTTGCTTTGACAAAAGCCCTAATGCTAGCTTCCTTACTCAATGGTGTTGTATAGATATATTACAGCTGGTTAAAGACTCCAAGATCATTCAGGTTTTACCTAACTTTTTTAACTTTTAATTAAGTTTGTTAGTTGGAGATAGCTGAATGACACAGCATTTCTTTAACTTAGCAATACACAGCCATAGTCACAGCTTCATTAAATACGTCACATGCCAATGTCTAACAGTGATACAAAAAGACCAAAAAGAAAATAATCTTAACTCCCTTAGCCAATTTCTTGGAATAGAAGAGCAGGCTCTGTTAAGACATATGGCAAGCAATCTTTTCTGCAAAACAGCAAACTAAAACACAGCACTGCTACCATGTGTTAAGCAACACTGTCCTTTTGCACAATATATTTAAAAAGCCACTCTGCACAAGCAGCAGGTATGCAATTTGGAACAGTTACACCAGGTTTTTAACACCTAATGCGACTACAATGAATTGAAAGGAAAGGGAGAAATGCAGGAAAGGGGATGAAATACCATGAATTCAAATCGCATTTCCCACACAAATTTTTAAATGTTAACTTGTAAGTTGGAAATTCGTGAAATGTGACAAATAAAGAAATAATTGAGAATGCCTGCTGCACCCAAATGTGTCTCTGCCAACATATGTGTAAGCAGAAATAGGTGTCGGAATGAAGTTCCCTTGAATTAAGCACCCATTCTAGCCGGAGTGAGGAATGAAGCCATAGATTTAGTTGCTGTAAGTCTGCCAAGGTTTGAGGGTTTTGTCTTTCTTCATGACTCTATTACCTAATCATGCTGTTCCAATACATGCATACTGTATGCAAAAAAAAAAAAAAAAAAAAAAAAAAAAAATTTTTTTTTTTTCTCACCACCAAAAAAAAAAAAAATACAAAAANAAAAAAAAAAATCTATAGAATCCACTATCTATTGCTGTTTGGAGTGTTTAGCAGATGTTATCCACCAAGTGAACAAAGACAATAATTTTAAATAGCAATAGTTTTGTCTTGACCAGATCCTCTGCTACAGTTCTATTATTCATGATAATCATGGATTCACACGAGCAGGCTGAAGGAGGTGTGCAGGGGAACCCGCTGGAGACAGAATGGCAGCGCAATGGTACAATGATCTATTTGTTCATATTTTGCTATTGCATATTCGAAAAGGTCAGACCCAAATAAAACTGCCAAGATACGATATTCCTCTGAGAGGAAGAACATGGTTTATGTGTGTCAGCTTTGCCAAAACACTATGGAAACCAATGCTTCATTTTGTGAATAAAGATGTAGGCACAAATACTGCCTCAAGCAGGGTGAAGACCACCCTTGGGCAGAAGTGTTTAGGAGTTGCAGTGGTGAAAGGTTGGGGGTGTGCTTTGTTTTGTGGAACATTTGGGTGTGTATAACAGGCCTGTCTAAACAGAATTGGTGTGTCTGATGGCTGATCCAATATTCCAAGGAGGTCCTCTATTCAGAACTTGTTTTCCTTCCACACTTACCCTACTTTGTGTATTGTGCTAGATTATACTGGTTTCATAAGTGGCAGTCACAGTTACTGTCCATCTGGATATGTTTTGAGGCTCTATAAAGTTTTAACAACTGTGAAGGGGGGAAAATACTAAAGTATGCAGCCAGTCTGAAGTGGTTATCTTGAGATTTAACCTACTGTCGCCAGGAATGCACAAAGCACGCTTCCTCGTCAATGTAAAACTTACTTATCTGTAGCCTCAATAATACAGCCAAAAGTTCTCTCTTATAAGAGATTATCTCTTTGTATCTGTAACCTCTTAATGAATTAAAATAGTTATGATTATAGTATCAAAATCATACTAAAACACCCCCACACATTTAATCTCAATTCAGGGCATGTATAACTGAAGCAGATACTTGGTTAACTCTTGCACTTGTCCTATTGCTTGCTTTTTAATAAGGAGATTTTATGCTTTTCAATATCCTTTAATAAGATTTTGGTTGGCTGTAATTTATTCTCATGCTATTCATTATGGAATGCCAATCCGTTCTCAAAATTCTTATACATGCTTGTCACGTTTTTTCATGTTTACAAAGTCCTCTTTTCTATTTTGGATTTTTCAGTGCTTAATAATTCTTTCTTAAAAAAAAAAAAAAAACAACCAAAAAAACCCCAAAACAAACAAAAAAAAAACCACCCCAAAAAACCCCAAAACTACACTAACAACAATATACAAGATAAGCTTAACTTTCATGTACCATTCATGAAAAAGAACAGTTGTTACCAATGAAATAAATGTGATACATGTGATCAGACAAGCCATACCAACAAATATTTGGAAAAAAATAAGATGTCTATTACTGGTATTTGTAATTCTACATGTCCTGAATTCCATATCCCAGTTCCTATCTCCAGCAAATGCAGCTTTCAGTTCTCAAACTTTACTGGGTGAAAAGTAAAATCCCAAATTCCACAGAATTAAATTCCCCAGTTGATTCACTAGCACATTACAGTAAGTGCAAAGATGTTAAATTTTTGCAAAAAACCTGTGTGCACAGAGAAACATTTTGGTAAATCCACGTACTACATTAGTAATCTGCAGATCTAGATAGAGCAGATTTTCCTTCGGGAAAAGAAAAAAAATTATCCCAGACTAATTTAGCCTGACAATCTTTAACTCTCACCTCTGTGATGACAGATTATCTGTTTTCAAACATCTGGCTAGGCAAGAACATGGTTCTGCGAATAAACTACTCGGGTGCACATCCTGAATCTGTGGAGTACACCTTTTGAAGTCAGTAAGGTTTAGACTGGTCATCTTTAAGTTTAAAAGTAGGCAGGTATTTGTGTCAGGGACAAAGGGACACATCAGGGCTTTAAGACCACATATCTCTAAACTACTGCTTTCACACCATCAGATAATCCACAGCTTAATTATCTTCCTCCAGCGAGCCTGGGTTGCTTACATACCACCCAGAAATAAGCACCGATGTATTTCATACACAGCTGTGGCTAGCTTTATGTAGAGCCAGGCCATCACACATGAGCACAGAAAAGCACAGGACACTCGCCACCACTTCTTGTTCACCCCAGCCCTTGGAGCTGCTGCAGGCTCCGGCACAGCTCAGGGCTCTGCTCGGCTCCTGCTCCAGGTCGGCACAGCCTGGGGGCAGCCCGAGCTCCTGCCAGCTGCAGGGCCTGCTGGCAGGGTGGGACAGGCAGGCTTCCCGCGGGTGGTGGGTGACTGCAGCCCGCAACTCCGGGTATCTAATTGTAAACCTGTTACGTTCGGGATGATACAAATGAATGGCGTACAAGCGTACAGCCACCAGCGCCAGGTCTGTGCTATGCTGGGGATCGCCAGCCTGAGAAGAGATTTATCAGTACAGCGTGTCCAGCTGGATCTGTCATGCCTTTCTGCTCAGCGAGCAGTACCAAAGGATGCGGCGCACGCCAAGTCCCGCTCCCCGGCGTGCCAGTACACCACCCCATTACTCCAGCCTTCAGTCAGCCCCAAATCACGCTGTCGCCCAGGTTTGCTTTCAGTTGGGCTTTTTTTGCTCCTGGAGTATTGATGAATACATAGCAGAAGAGAAGCCAAATTACACAGAACTGTCTTGTTCTGATATATTGGGCTCTTGGTCACCGTCAGCCCCCAGAGCAAAATAATACCTGGGCTGAGAATAGTGTCAGGGCTCTTCGCACAGCAGCTGAAACTATGCCTGCAATTGCAAGTGTGATTTAAGTCTCTCTTGTTCATATGCAGCTTTTTGGTACTTCATCCCTTGGCTATCCCATATAGGCCGATAAATTTTTTTCTTTGCCATTTGTAAGAGAGGATTAAACCACGTTGGACTGGAGAAAAACCTCTCCTGCTGGGGGAGGGGAAAAAAATAGTTACTGCAGGACTATCATAAGGCAGAGATGCTGTTAGAACAGCAAAGGATTTTCCTGCAGTTTCTTCGTACCCATCTGCAATAAATTTTTATGAGGGTTTGGAGGAAACGGAGGCCTAGGCTAACCAGCAAGTTCAGTGGTTTGGAAAGCTGTGCAGCATAGTTACTGGCAAATCTTTGTTTTATCCATCCTGACAGGTTCTGCCATATTATACAGGTAGTTATTTTTCTAATGCGATATTATAAATCATTGTCAGGTCATCAGCATTCCCACAGTCTTCCGAAGTATTTTTGTGTCTGCAAAAGGTTCCCACTGGACCTGCAGGCCAGTATATCCTTATATAGGATGCTATATAAGCTTTTTTAATGGAGCATGTAGTAGTGCTGAACTGTGCTGTGCTGCAACATTCCGGCTCAGAGGAAGCGGTATAAGGAACAAGGTGGTCCCAAGAGTTATGGCTTAAGGATACCACGAGACTTGTATTGAAGACCACCTCTAATAATAATATGTCTTAAGCCATCATAATGAAGTAAACCTGTATTTTATTTAAAAAAAGCTTTTTTCCTTTCACTGTTCACTTAAGAAAGGCTGATCAATTAATTCGTTAATAAGATGATAAGTGATCCTGTTACTGTACTGCACATGCTATACTGTCTTCAATCTAAATGCTTCATACGTATTTACAAATTAAAAGCTCTTCATTCCTCTAGGTTAAGCAAGGCCCATTGGTACCATTTTATTTATAGGGGAGCCATGATTAAGGTTATTTGCCTAAGGCCAAATTTAAAATTCTGTATGAGGATCCCAGGGTAAAGTAAGACACCATCAGGAGACTCGAATCTATGCCAGCCTCCAGAGGACCGTCCTCCAGCTGAGAACAGCTGGAGTGCAGTGTGTGCTGGCCATGTGTCCTTTACCTTGTAGTTCAGCCCAAAGCAAGTCACCTTTCTTTTCCTTTGGGTGAGTGAATGTTTCCCTTCTCTTCCTGAACTGTGGTGGAGCACTTTTAAGAAATGTTAAAAAATGAAATACAATTAAATTCACTCATTATTTTGTGAGAATCTTCCTTGCCTCTAGGAGTTGAAATTATTGCCTCTACCAGCTAATAACACAACAGAAGTCCCGATAATAGGAAGTGGTGTCTCGGACGCTGGGGCTACCAGCCTCATACGGGGTTGCTTCTGCCATACCACAGCAACGCCGCAATGCTCTTGTGCTGCCCTGCTTTGCTAAAGGTTAGGAGATCAAAGCTACATCCATGCTAAATGATTTGAAGTAAAACAGGCCCTTTATTTTCAGACCATCTCAAGGGCTTTTGAAGGCGGGAGGAAACAAAATGACAGTTAACGGATCTAGGAGGGCCTGACCTGAGGATAAGGTTAAGTGGTCTAATAATCTCCATGCTGAACCTGGTGCTGTATGGCAGCTTCCCTAATGTGCTTGGTCACAAGGTGAGCCACTCTGAGCAAACCTCACAGGTTTTCTGTCCATACCACTTGGAGCAAAGCTTAGTGTTCTGTTAAACATGGGAATCCTCCCCCAAAACACTTTCCTTTTTATTCATTAAAGACTACTTTCCTCCACGTTACACTCACTGATAACCTTGCCATATTTCTCATTCACTTCTGCGCACTGTCCTTCCTTTAGTGCTCTGATGTTTGCTCCAAAAGCAAAATCCATCACATTTTCTAAATCTAAAACATTTCTTAGATTATAGTCTTTCTTCTTTGAGAATCAAAAAAGTTAATGCATGAGTTCTCTTTGTTTGGCTTTGTAGTTAGGGAAGGGAATGGTCTGGCTGAAGAATTGTTTCTTTTCAGAGAGGAGTCGATGGGCATATCAGTTAGATATTTTTTTTTCTTCTTTGAAAGAAAGATAAAACTAGCTAATGAATTGCAGCTTTTCTCTAGGCAATGGCCTCTTTATGTTTGTTGTTAAGACCAGCGCAGGCACTAGTATCCACAAACCTCATTAAGGAAAAATGTTTTAATGTCCTTCTCAGAGACATTACACATATCTTCCCACTGCAGGAAAAAATAGCTGAGCTAAATTTGGGATTTCTCTTAAATAAGAAAGAGACTCTCAGCTAAGAGAAGAATCCACAAGGAGTTGTTCCCTGATGGCTTGGGAATTATTTGTTTCCAGCATGTCCCAACTCAACCCAGCCATACTCTTGGTATACCATTGGGTTGGAGAAGCTCTTTACTTTGCAAGAATAACACCAACTTACTCTCTCTGACATACAATGGTATTTCAATACGTAAAGAAGCAAAACTCATCTGATTTTAAAAAAAAAAAAAAAAAGGTGAATAGAGATAGGAAAAATTATTGTGCTGAAAAGAAAGTGAAGCAAACTCTACTCACGCCTCACACAGAGCTCTTCACTGAGCAAGATGACAGCTTTAGTGTTGTCAATTCAGTATGAAGTAACAAACGTAACTGAAAGTAGCTACATTGAAGTACTATATGCTATCTGAATATACTACCTGAAATTTCAAAAGATCAGGATACAGAACTGATAACAGTTTCAGTCAAAACAAACTGGAGACCAACAGTTGGTATGTAGACAAGGAAAGACTTTCATCTGAGCTAGGAAAAGCAGATGGAACTTGAATAGTAGGCTACTTGGCCAAGTAGATGGCCAAGAAAAATGGAAAGGAATTGAAAAACAGAAAAGATGAAAATAGTCCTTCTAAGAAAGTTACTAATCTAGACAGGATGAAAAAGCTACTAAGAAATGGTTTTGGAAATAGTGGCAGTTGCCACTGTATTCATACTAAAGGAACGCAGATATTCTGCTCTGACTTGTCCATGAGCTGTACAAGTAAGAAGGGAAGTACAATCAGAAGTTTGAGAGAGATTTACAAAGTAACTCCTCCTTTTAAATTTAAGGGCTTATGTGAGTGAGGGAAAGGAGGGAGGGGATTCAGAAGTGGACACGAGCTGTTTATAACACAAGCATTAAAGATAGTATGGTTTTGGTTTGTTTGCATTCAGAAAAGACATCTGAATAACCTACCATCTCAGCCAATTGTTCAAAAAAACTTATTCTTTCCTAAAGAAGTCGTGTTGTGATTGATCTCTGAAGCAACTGCTGAGTTACAATCCCACAAATAACATGGGATTTCTGTCTGTTAATGTTCTCCAGCAAGCTTAGCCTTTTCATTTAATTTAGACTGCAGTTGTCAAGGCTCATGCTTTCAGCTCTGGAAATCCTTTGTGTAGCCCATTGAGTTGGCGAACGGAATCACTGTACAAATACACTTAAAGGATTTTGTGTCAAGGGATCTTCTCATGTATTTAAGCCTCAGAATGTCAATGTATCTTCAGTTTGGTTGATTTCCCTGAACTGAGGAGGAACACAATAGTGCAGAGAAATCGCACTCATCCTAACCTGCAAGATGGTTAATAATTGAGGTGCTAATGCATGGTCATTAGACTTTCAGATTGACACAGCAGTCTGGGAGGAGAAAAAAAGATTTTGTGTCCTTGCTGTCTCTATTTTATGGTGCCATAAGACCTAGGAGGAGCTCACCACTCTGAACCCATGCTCAGTGCTCATTCCCATAGGGACACTTTCTGAGCAATACCCGAGTAACCTTAACTCTGCCCTTCTAGAAGAGCAGTCACAAAACCTACTGATTTTATCCCACCCTGTGTATCAGAGATATAAAGAAGTGTACTACCCTTTTTTGTTGAAATAGTTTTGAACATTTTGCCATTTATATAAGCATGTAAATCTACTAAATCAAAGATGCATAGAGATAAACACACTTTTTAGAAAATCACAGAGGGAAAAACATAATAAAAGGAAGCATGAATCTGATTTAAAAACCAAGGATGCTGAAAATATAACAAACTGGATTAATCTATTCTTGCAGCTAAGCACCTTGATTTTAAATTCTAAAGCATTATATATCCCTAGTGGGGGGGGGGGGGGGGGACGGCGCT
>VZTL01036424.1:1941-15353 GCA_013400535.1 Scopus umbretta
TTATGTTGTCATAAAGGGGAAAGCTTTGCCTTTATTCTTCAGATGCATCTGTGTGTAATAGAGTTGATGGCTGTCAAGCTTTGCAGAGACCTGCAGTCAGCCATACTCATAAGAACAGATTTAGTTTGGAGTTTTAGGCTGGTTTGTTTTTGTTTGTTTTTTTTTAAAATTGTAACACTGCTTCTCGTCTAGTCCAAATTAGGAGTGTTGGTACGGGAATCTGTAAAGCCTTTGCTGACCTCATTTTTTTTGTGTTTCTTGGACTCCTGTTTAAGCAATCTCCCCTTTTTCCAGCCATGTATTCTTTCCTGCATTATCCCTTAGATTATTCTGCAGCAAATGCTTGTACTGGTACACAGAGGGATGTAATGGGAAACTAAACTGACTGAAATATAGTTCAAGCTATCCCCTCCTTTCCTCCTCAAAAAAAAAGAAAACAAATTATTATGCTTGCACAACATAGCTAGCAAGAGGTAGAGAGACACTGGCTGTATATGCCCATCCTGTCACCAAAGATACATGTTCAATAACTTCCTCAGCCTGCTTGGGTCAAAGCCCATTCCAGTCTACCTTTAATACAGTACTCGTGGACCTACTATTCAGCTACTTACTCCATGTGGAAAAGTGCACTGATCTCTGTACCCTTTCAATTTTTCACTGTTTTCTGATAGCTTGAAAATTGTCAGTGCTTTACTTACATTTAATGCTGTCAGGATATTAAGAATTGGAGGCTACATACTTGGAAGTGGTACTTCCCAGATATATTGCTTCCAAGGAGGACAACAGCAAAAAGAATGCCGTGTACCTAACCTAATGAGATATCTAGCCTCCACCTAATGCAGTTAAGTCAATAGAGCGTATTTTGGGAGACACAGAAACATGGATGTTACTTATTTCTTTTAGTATGAAGAGGAAAAAGTCTGATAAAAGTAGATGTTGAGAGGATGGCAGGTTACAGCATATTTAGGAATCAAAGATTTGTTTCACTGTGGGTTTTTTTGTTTACTTCAAAAAACTGATTAGACATTTTGTATGAAAGTTCTCCAACATCTTTAAGCATTCTCCTTGGAAGGAAATTAATTAATAAGCTGAAGCATTTAATTATCCTGAAGATAGGACTTACTATTCTGTTTCAGAAATGTGCTTCATTCAGGGTCTCTCTCTTTCTTCCTCATGCATGTAAAAATAAAAAGTATTTTAATTGTTTACTTATACCATACCTATACTGGAAGAAACAGCATTAAAAACATTATTAGTTCTTTATTTTAAGACATGTTGAGTCCATGTGTTCATCCAGTTCCAGACAGCTGTTTAGAAATTAAACTGGCTGGCTGTTGACCAAAATAAATGGAATGCCCTTGATATAACATCCCTGTAAAATCTGTAGTCATGCACCAAAATCGATAAATCTTGAGGAGAAATGAAGAACTGAGCTTCAGGGTTGCAAGACATCTTAAAAACATGTCCTCTGTTTTTCAGCCTTCCTCCAACCTTAGAATTTAATATATGTGTCGGCTCCAAGTAGCTAGACTATTCACTTTAAATGCAAAGGTCACAGCACTGTAGCTTGATAACATACCATCCTTGATTGCTGTTTGAACAAAAAAAAAGTGCTCTTTGGCATAGTCAGAAGTAGAAAACCAAAATTATAGACCACAATAAAGTCTGTCTGTAATAATCCACAGTCTTTAAGAAGAGAGAAAACATATGCTGTGATTTCAGTATTCTCAGCTTCACTGGGACACACCAGCAAATGGATATTTCCCTTCTTTCACTTTTCAGTCCAGTCATTTTATTAATATTTAATTATAAACCTGCAAATCTAAAACATAGAAGTTGTTCTTTAGTCTTTCCAGATAGTCTGGATGCTGCTGCAGCATCGTACAGCTTGATGAGGAACTTTCACCACCCACTGCAAAGCCCCTGCCTTGCAGGCACTCAGCCGTCTCAGAGGGAGTGGACAAGATAATAAGCATGACCAAAACGTTTAGTCCTCCTGGGATGCAGCTCTGTGTGAAAATCCTGAGGAACACTTTCAGTAAAGAAATGCAGTCAGATGGACGCAGAGCAGCCCTGAGGCTGCTCCAACTATTCCAACTGGATTACAAGGAGAATAGGAAAATGCAAGGAACTAATGAAGACACAACCATCTTGTGAGTGAGATACTCACTCTAATTCTGAGATTAAAGCTGGTTGCAAAAAGTTTCAGCTTTCCCTCAAACAGTTCTCTCTGAGATACTGAGACACACACAGTCTGACTAACAAACATCCCATCTCTACATGTCAACCCAATGCAGTGGTTACGGCAAAAAACTAATCAGTGATGGAAGTGGTAAGTGTTCCCTTTCATTGCACAGCAGTCACAGAGCAGGTGATGCTGCAGGAATTGAAGACTTTCATGCAGGAGGCTGACATACTCAGAAAACAATAATAAAACCTTTTAAACCCTTCACTGTCTACCACTTACATGTAGTACCCTGAGACATTTAGTTTCTGGATGCTTTAGCATATCTTCTCACTGAACTGTTGTTTACTTTTAAATCACTGCACCCCATACAAAGTATGGAATAGTTCCAGAAATAAAGTATGAATTACTGGTGAGGCTGGGTGAGGCGCAGAGTTGTGTGCAGTGGGAGACGAGAACCCTGCAGAAGTTTCCAGTGGAAAGACTGAGGTAGTGATTTTGGCCTTGCTAATTAACTCCCAGTGGTATTAAGGAAAAGGTTTCTCCTCCCTGCAGTCAATAAAATAATGAGGATATGGTTATACAAGTCCTTCGCAGCTGGCATACCACAGAGCTTAACAGATCAAGGAGATGCATTCCAGTGGTCCAAATCCTTCCTCTACACCCATCTGATAGTCTTTAAATACTTAGCAAAAGCTCATGCGGGTCTTTGGACACTGCTAAAGGGTCTCTGAGTTGTGATAGGTAATTTACCAGTGGTACCCATATGAGCTGTAGTGACTGTGCGAAACCTAAGCCGGAGTTTTGGATGCCTGCTGCAGTCACTTCCAATCCCCCTGCTAAGGCCAGACCTGCATGCTTCACGGCCTCACTTACTGACGTATCTATTGCAATAGCACAGGTCTTCCTGTACCCTGGATTGCCCCTGCAAACAGCTCTGAAACTCATGTGCCTAGGCTGCGGCCTCTCCAATAGCCACCTGGAAGCAACCAGAGAGAACGGTTTATTGCCACTGGGCAAATGGTAGCAGATTGGCCAAATTTAGCATCCTCTGCCACACCTGGAGCCAGACCTCCCAAACAGCTCAGCAGCATCTATAATCTGTAAATTACACTATGAACGGTGCAGATTTTCAAATAAAAGGGCTCTGCTAGTTGGGAAAAGCAGAGCTCAGCTGTAGACGCTTCCTATGCCTAAGTCTTGTCTTCACACACTCTTCACAGACGCACAGCACGTGTTGGAAGAGGCTCTGTAAGAATTTGGTGCAAAGAAGGAAACAGAACATTTCAGCAGCTTTTGCTGTTGTAACATCAAAGCTGCACTACAGATTTTCATGTTTTATGATCTCCTTTACATTCACTGCCCTGAAGCCTTAGAAGTTGAGCTCATTAATATGATGACTGCCTCCAACTGCTGCTAGGAAATCTAAGAAACACATAACTGATGGTGCCTGAGACACCTGTTAAAAATACAAACATTACATGTTTAATGCCATAAAGATAACAGGTTAAGTAAACCATACCTACTACATTTTTTAAAGCCTGATTTGCTGTGTACGCATAGGCCTCCATGTTACAGAAAGAATCTTTTATGATGAAACTGCAGTGTGTATGAGTAAGAAGGCAAATTTCTTACCTAACCAACATTTGGTATAATGGCCAGATAACCATTCTCCGATTATCTTGTTCCAGAGTGTTTTGGATGAACAAGAGAAGTTTTGGATAACTGCCTTTTCTATGTGTAATATGTGTGTTGAGGAACAATATTTTTGGGTTCTTGCCTGGAATCAGATTTGTTCTTTTCCACAGTTTCTCTGTCAGCAGAATCACGTGGCTGCCTAACCACAGCGTACACACATGCACAGTGCAATACGCAACCTGCACAAGTGCCACCCATTTCATCATTTCGCAGCAGGCATTAACAATACCTCACACTAATTTGCACAGGCCAAGTAAATGCTCAGTGTTTCTGAGCCAAGAAAATACCCTGTATTTTTTTGTCAAAGTGGAGGAAGCTAGTGAAAGAATCATACTGTTTTATGAGGAAAACAACTATTCGCAAATATCAGATATTAGACATTATAAGGGAGAGCCGAATCATTTATAAAACCAAATTCTTCTCATTTGTGATTGCCAGTACAAAAATCTATTAATCTGAAAAATTCAGCAGATTAAAGGAAATCTGCTTTTCTTTTTCCCTGTAGTATGTTTGTTCCTAAAGTACCATTTAGCGTAACTTAACTTTCTAGGGCCATACTCCCACAATTTTGTGATATTTTATATTTTATAGCTTCAATTCTGACACTTGTTTCAGGATCCAGTAAGTAATTCTTGAGGGGTGACAGAAATATAGTGGGGTGAATTTTTTCCTATGCTACAAACTGATGGCGAAATTACCCTACTTAACATCCTCCACAAGAAAACGGAGTTGTGTGGTCACTTAGCCACTGATACCAGTGCCTGCTACTCACCTTCATAACAATTCTGGAAAATGGACAGAAATTAGTGTTTAATACTTCCTCCGCTACCTATCTCCATGCTGCAAAATCATTGAAAATTTATGTTTTCAAGGTTCTCCAAACCCAGATTGAGATCGGCAAACCCAGATTTTTTTAATTAATTATGAACTGATCTATGAACATATTGTATGGACAGCTTTAATAGGCAGGCAAAGACAAAATGTTTTGAAAAGAACATTAAGCAGTATATTGTTCTTCTGCCAACCTGTTCAGCCCTGTCCTTCTGCGCAAAGCCTGGAAGCATGGAGCAGAGCACGCCTCCCTCCCCTCAGAGAGGACAGCAGGGATGGGAAATGATCCATCCCCCCTGGAAGCTCGTCCCCACCCCAGGCTCTCCTGACACAGCAGCTGAAGGGAAGACAAACACCAAGTCCTGTCCAGCAACCTGACCTGGCTCGAGGGCAAAAGGAGCATTTCCCTTTCCACAGCCAGTGCTTGACAGACCACGGTCCAACTCACAGGCAGTGAAAGCTTTGCTTATTAACTTTCTATGCTTCCCTTGAAAAGCGTGTCTTTCTAAGCTGGGTAATGTTTTGTTTTGTCTTTGGGGTTTTTTTGCAGCCATTTGTGTTTTTATAAGGCTAAAAGGTATGGAGGCTGAACTCCCCCGCCTCACTAGCTGTGTATATGACTGTGGCTTGGGCATGTTCGCTGAAGTCAGAGCTTGGGAAAACAAATCTGAGAATACCAACCAAGAAACATACATGGCACCTTCTCCTTCTTTACAGACAAGGTCAAAAAAATGTATCACTTTAATAAATAATGGCTATTTTAATGGCATTTTTTAATTGCATTGGTAGAGGCAGGAAGGCAAAATAATTTATTCTGAAAGGGACCGAATACACATGTATAAAGTACAGACCTGCTAAAGCATGTTTCAGCTGTTGGGACTAGACAGTGGATTTCCTCCAAAATATAGCTCAGTTTTGAAAAATGTGTTATAGTTCCCTTCTATCCTATCTGACTTACAGTTCAGCTGCTTATGATAAATAGGTGGTGTTAATCTTTATTAGCAGATTGTGTTTTCTGATAGGACGGCTTACTTACAGAACCTGACAAATTCCACCATGCTGGTTGTATATTGGTATGACTTGTAATTATTAGCATTAATTCACAAAGGAACTGAATTCCTTATCAGTGATGCTCTTCCTTTATGAGTCCCTACCCTCCAAAAATTTAGCCTTTAGCTTTCCAGCAATGTACTCTGCATTTATTTGAATTGCTCAACCCATGTCTTGGAAACATCTTCTTTTTTCTTTTTTCTTCAATATTTTGTTAAAAGTACTACTGCGTTTAACCCTAATTTACCAAAATATTTTAGCGTATGCTTAAAATTAATTCTACCAACCAAAGAAAAAAAATGAGAATTTGCTAAATCAGCTTTTCCAAATGTAAGGGGGAAAAGAGAAAGTACCATATCCATAGCTGAAAAATTTCATGGATGCGATTTATTTGAAATGAGAAAGCAAGGATCTGAGTTGAGATTTTTAGCTCATCTATTTGACCTTTTCAAAGTCAGGGCAAAGAACTGTTTGATCTGATGTTTCACAACCATGTTCCGCTGTTTTAAATGATTGTAAAGGAACAAGACAGAAGACAGTATCTTTGTCAGTTTTTTTCTTGTGATAATCCAGTATTTTCATAATAAAAATACTGTTTTCCAAAACACTCCTTAGTCAGTGGAGCAGAATGGCCCCTTCTTTTCACAAAAGATCTACAGGGATAGTGTATGGGTCGGATTGTCAATTTGCTCATAAAAACCACACAACTACATTGAACTTCCACTGAAATGCACAGGAAGATTTCTGAGTTTAAAAAATCAAGACCTAATGCTAGGTATTTTTACTTTTGTCTTTTGCCAGAAGAAACAGCTTTTAGCAAATAACGTAATCTTGGTGACTGAAGTCCCATTCATTTCCTCCTCCTTTAATCTCCTAGAAACTCAGCATTTCCTGCCTTAGAATATTTCACCCGTTTTCCTTCCTCCATCAAAACCTGTAAAATTTAAATTCTTTAAAATAACCTTTTTTTTTTTTTTTAATTCAGTTTCAGCAAAGCTATCTAAAGTAACAATAGGACAGTAAACAATGGGTTACAAATGAAGCTGAAGTTCTGAAGTTCATACTGCTTCATTTACAAGTTTATCATCCATAAATCATTTTAGCATGTTAACTTATTTTTGCAACTAAGTAGCTTCTTTAAATGAACATGACTTTACATTGTAAGAAGTCCTGGTTTCACCTGCTATCTCATGCATTTGGCAACTTTGGCCAGAATGGAAACCTGGTGCTGCAGATGTAAATGCTATACTGCTTTCTCACATTCAGGAGGATTTGTACTGCATTTCATGTGCTTCATCACAAAATAAAATTGTATATTACTTTTTTTTTTCCCCCTTGACATATTTAAACAGCATAGTTCCTGTGTTAATAATGTTCGCTGATTTTCCTATGATTTGCCCTAGATAAGCGCACATTTTATAGCTACAGTAATTAGTTGTATTTACCTAATTTTTGTTTGGCTTGTAGTTAAGATTAATTTTCTTACCTTCCTACCTATTTTTTTCTTTTAATATTGATTAATTTTAACCCTTTGGTGGGAGAAATATCATGTGCTTCCTTATCACTGAGTCTGAGTGGGAAGATACGAAGAGTAACAATGCTTTCCATTCGGTAGTTTGTATTTCTTGTATAATATTCACTACAATTAAAATGAGATTTCCTCCTACTCTATTCCTTTGATTTTGACATACTTTTAGCCTTAAACTGGAAAATTATTTCTGAAAAATAGAAGCAACATTTCATATGTGTGTTTTAATTTTAGGCACACTAGCCATCCCTCTCACATCAGTGGTGTTTCTTAAACAAATTAAAATTTAGGATATGTGTATCCTTAGAATACTGACACCTGGAAATATAGATCTCCAGCTGTATCTCTGGTCTTGCTAACCACCTTTACATGTGCTTACCTGTGTTCAGAGAACTGTTCACAGGAATAGAAACTTTGTGCTGATATACAATAGCTTAGCTGATGTAGCTGACTTGTCAATGAGGATTTTTTTTCATAAAGTAAAAAGAGAGCTCTTGTCTTTTGGTTTATGCTGAGCCAGTATGAAATTCCCAGATCAAAACACATACGGAGCAACACTTCTTGTACTTTTTTACTTAAGCAGATTTCTCTTTTTAAATGTCTTTTCCACCACAACTACAGGTTTCTTTTTTATTAGGAGAATGTGACCACTGGCTCCCCAAAAGGGAAAGGCTTGTTTCCATATTGCTTTCCAGACCACTCCCTTCACTGGGAATTAGGTTGCCTGCTTGCAACAGTAAAATAATTTTGAGCTCATGTGAAAAAGCCATTTGCATCTTGGATGGATTTCACAAAAATTTAGTTCATTGGGTAATAACCAGATTAAACAAGCAATTCTGCATCTCATAAGGCATGACATAATGGATTCCATATTTTTTAATCATCATTTGCATCTTGTCTAATTGCTGTGCCAATTAGACATGATGCAGTAGGACTGAATGCGTGAATATGTTGATTTAATAAATACATGCAAGTAGCTGTCATTTTATTGACAAAATCCTGTATTTTGGTTAGCTGCATTGACAACACAGTTGCCTCTCTAGATCAGTTGCCTTGTAAGTACATGTTCAACATACTCACTTTGCTTGTTTTAGTGGAGACATATGTATCTTTTTACACTGGCTAGATGTATTGTTCTTGATAATTGTTATGAGACTTTGAATCACACAGATAATTTTATGTAGAGCTAATCAAAACATTTCCAATGTTTTACTCAAAAAGTCTTTCTGTACATTTTTAACATGCTTGCCTTCCTTTTCATATTTCTACAACTAAATATGTATTCAGCTAGATTCAAACAAAAAAAGGTTTTTGTTTCATTCTCCATTTTTTTCCTTTTCTTCTTCCTGGTTTCTTCCCCTTCTTTTCAGTGAAAAAAAGTCAGGAGAAAATTAACAAAGATTCCTAATAAAATGAAAGCTGAAGCTTTTCTTTTCAATCAAACCTTCAATGTTTTTCACAGAAAACCACTGTCTTTCATTTTCCTTTGTTTTTCTTCACAGTATATCCCTCTTTCATTAATTTAAGCAATTCAGCATGTAATAGTCATGCTCATTAACAGGGACTCTGAGGCTACGATTGCACTGAGGTAGTCTAATTCAAAAGGACAAAGGCAATGAATACCCAAACTTGTATAAGTTGGTAGTGTTACATATTCTATGTATGTCAAACAAAGGAAATATTCTTTTACTCAGTGATGTATATTTAATATTATTTTGGCTGTGCTAAATTCATAAGCAAAAAAAATTTCACTTGTGGACCAGTATTTCATTTCTATACTCACTAATGACAGCATCAAGTCACCTTTTGGACAACAGCTGAAGTGAAATCTGCTGTCAAATGTTAGTCAGTCAACCAAACGGGCATCTAGAAGACTTCTTCTGCCAAAGAACGTAACTTTAATTTTATTTAGATTAATTAGAGTCTTCACAGATTAAACTCAGCAACTAATCTTAGACAGCCATTGGGAAAAATACAAAGTTTGATACATCTGGGTCTGATATATCTGAGTCTAACAAAATGGAGATGGTAGGAATGAATGCACAGCACCACCTCACAGTCTGTCCCCAAGGACACAACACAACTGATGTTGGAGTTGAGGAGAGCTGGGGACTGAGCCCACTTCAGCTGTAGCAGCCAAGAGACCTGGGCAACCGGGCACCCCAGGGCTCAGTTCTGGCCCCTTGGCTCCTCCTGAGAGCAAGAAGGAGATTCACCCAGTGCTGGTTCCTGTTTGGCCAAAAGGAGAATCCGTGGCTGAATCAATAGCAATGGGCTGGAATGAAAGGTCAGTGCAAGGCCAAGCAGTTCCATCAAAGCACTTAGGTCTCTCTCTTTTTGTCCTGGAGAGCTTGTAGATGAAGGTAAGAACTGCTGTTTCCATGCTCTGCCCCAGTCTGTGGTCTGACTGACTGGGCTCCAAGGAATTTGAGAATATAAAACCTTGTTCCAAGAAAAGGTGGGTGAGATGCTGGGTGAGAATTGGCAAGGATATTAGTGGGCTAAGTTATGTTCCTGGTTAAGGTTAGACCACAGCATGCTTTCAGGTTTCCATCTTCTTTACCTCCCTATAAGGGTATTGCTAGAGTATATCAGGCATAAAAACATATTTAAAGTCTATAAACAAAAATAAGAGTGTAAATGTTTTAATAGGAGCATAAATGTTTTAATCTGGGCATTTACTAAGCCATAGCCAATTCCTTCCCCATAGTGATAGCCTCTGGAATCCTATCATTTCATTTTTTAATCCTAACTGTTTATCCTATCTACCTGTGGCTTTTCTGTTTTTCAGTGTAAACGGAAGTGTTGTGCATTATCCTTAATTTTTCTTCTAGAAAAATAACCAACAAAAAAAGCATTGTTTCCTCATGTTACTGTTCTTTGCTTATAATTATGTCTGACCCCCTGGAGAACATAAAAGTTGCCTAAATATTTTCCTCAGAGTCAACCTGACTGTGACTCTTCAGATTAAGCCACTGGTTATCCATTGTGGTGCCCTTTCCCCCTTTTAGATCTCAGGTTCAATTTCAACAACCTTTGAATCATGCGTGCTTTGTGCTACCATTTACATGATTCCTCAGCTTTGAGAGGAAAAACTGGTCCAGACCAATTCCCATTAGATGTTTACATCACAGAAAATACCAGCATAACTTGTACTAGCTATGACCACACATAATTTATTTCAGGCTTAATTAAAGAGGTCTGGAGATGGAATGGGATTAGCCACAGCCTTTGAGGAAGTCTTGTGAGCTGATGTTGAAGCACTTTTGCAGAGTACTGGAGAAAAAAAACCCTTGCATTCCTCTGCCTTGTGGTGTATTTGATCTGTGGGCAAAACAAGACTCTAATTTAATTTTACAGTGTGCTGTGATATTTTTATGAAGGGTGTGATGAGTGCACTATTTGAGGTTATTTCTCTGTTTCTTGGGCTGTCAGTCTAACACCTTTCACAAGCATTAAATCCTCATTTATATGTAGAAGCCAAGGAATAGAGGATGATGTCCAGATATCAAGAACTGTCAGACAAGAAGTGAGAGGAGGTTGTACTGTTCAGCTATTTTACTAACATTACTGTATCCCTGTCCCTTACATTATATAAACCTTTTAAAAAAAAAAATTGGGGGATTTTTTTTTTCCCCAAGAATCTCATTTTTCAGGTAAATTCTAATGTATTGCAAACAAGGTGAAATATTGTCCAAAGACTGCTTATACTTCTTTTTTGTTAACTGAATTCGGCTCTTCTCAGCCACCATTTCTTCCTTTCTGAATCATGTTAGAGTAGGATGAGAGTGATGAAAAGCCTTCTACAGAAAAAGCAACCTAACAGCAGCAAATAAAATCTGTTTCTGTAGGAACAGTCTACCCGCAGTTTCTACCTCCTTTCCTCCTCTCTGTTCTCACTGTTTTGGAGAGAGTGTCTGCTCAGTGACCTCTGTGTCCTGGGGTATTTTGTCTCTAATAGTCAGTAGCATCATTTCTTTCTAAAATCATGTTGCTGTCTTTCAGTCCTGGAGGAGACAAAAAAATGGCACAGGCTGCTTCATAGGATCTGAACTTTCTCCCGCTGCTCTGTTCTTTCCCTTTAAATGACTTTTAAATGACTTCTTAAAGTTATAGAAAAATGGACCAAGTCCTCCGACCTTTATACCACTTACAGGCTTGAAGAAATAGGTAGTATCCATCCTTGCATAAGACATAAAAAGATAAAGCATTGTTATATACTTCTTTGTATATTTATATACCACATTTGAAAACTGGATGTCAAAATCAGCATGCAAACTTAATAAGACATATGTATTTTTTAGAAGAGTTTTAATAAAGCCAACTCACCAAGTGTATGGAAAACATCTGAGCACAGACCATTTGTATCAAAGCGTTAGTGCCTTTGCACTCACAGAATAAGAGGTTCTTCAGCACACAGGCTCATAACATTTCCAGAAATAGTTCCACCCTTAAATTAGTGGGTTAGGAATTGAGCGTTTTCAGTGCAAGAATGTTTTACCAGTTCCATTTATGACACAATCTGCAAAGATTCTGCTTGATGCAGGGGAAAAAGCAAAAAGAAAAAGACAAAGCCTATTTGTGCATAAAAAACAAAGAAAATAAACATAAAAGAATAAACAGATATCATAAGGAAATATTGAATAGCTAATCAAAATGTTATGTACTTAAGAGAAAAAATGCTGAAAGTCATGGTGCTGGACCAGAAATGATGAACAACAGAGCCTTTTCTTTATTGCTGAATACCTTAGAAAAAATTTGTTACTATTGAAAAGTTATAACTGTGAAAATTTTTACTGTTTAGCAGATAGAAATTGTAAACTTCAGGCCTACTTAATATTAGAACATTTCAGATTTTCATTTGTAGTTTTTCTATGTATTTCTAAACATGTGGCATGTTTCAGGACAAAGTGCTAAAATATGTAACACATGTGAAGTTGGAACAAAATACATAGTGCTTGCTTACATTGCAAAAAGTGTTTATTTCATTGTTTTCACACTCTGAAAAATGAAAACATATTATCCTGAAAGCGAGCCCCATACCTCTGTTCAGAACAAGCCTTTATATGCATATACACACACAGAGACTCACACTCTCATTAATACGTTGGATGAATTTGCTATTTCATGAATGTTTCATTCAAAAGTTTCTTGATATTTCTTAGTGAAATAACTTTTTACTAAATAGGGGGGGAAATTCCATGTTTTTTTCTAAAAATAACAGTTGACATTTTCTATGTATTTACAGAAATGGCATAATCAGTTATGAAAGTTTCTCTTCCAGTCCACTTCAGAATAAACTGTTGCTTGTGAGCTAAAAATTTTTACCAGATGCACATTTTCTTATTTGCTAACTCAGTGACTGCAGAAAACAAATTTCTAAGTGTACTTCATTGTATGTGAACTTTAAATCAGCATATCCAGCGTTTTCAAACCAAGATGGAATAATGCATTGAACATCACTTGCCTTCCTAATAACTCTTTGATTCTTCGATAGTTGGATCAGCTTCTGTACAACAGCCCGTCATGTCATATATGCACCTGCATTTAGCTGGCTTCAAACTCTGGATTGCTGGCTAATTAATGCCATATATTAGGTCTTCTTTCTATGTATAAGGCCTTCATGCAGCTTGGAGATAAAGTCTGAAAGCTTCTTTCCAGATCTCTAGCATGGAGATACCTAAATGAGCATGATAAAGATCTGGTTTAATGATTATCAAAAAGACTGCAGCTATGGCTGTTTCATGTGATTAAAAAGGACAGAAGAAACAAAACAACAAATGATCCACCCACCTAACAAATGTTTATACTGACTTTTTTCCTTTTCCTTGGAGGAATGATACTTCAGGACAGGTTGTTAGAAGGTCAAACAGTACCTTAGTGCAGAGGATACTTCAAGTCACATTCATGTACCTATTCCCTTCCCGCTAATGATCAGGTGCCATCCTTCAGGGCAATCTTCCACAGAAACGTAACATCAGGGAGGTGTTTCACTTACTTTTTAGGCCCAGTGGTGCAGTTTTGCAATTGGAAACAATTAAAAGCCAGCATCATATGTCACCAGCAAGCTTTCTAAACACTTTCACCAAGTGCTCTGGGGACAAGGTAGGTATCTAAAGG
>VZTL01036425.1:0-14734 GCA_013400535.1 Scopus umbretta
AGAGCATAGCAGAAAGGAACTTAATTTTGAAATTCCAGATTGTGTTTTTGAAAGTTGTGTAATAGTGTTTTGATAATTTAAAAACAACTTATATTTACATTGGTGTTTATCATATCCAGTAAAGATTTTTTTTTTCTTAAATTGGTTGTCTACACTAATACATGTGAACACTAACTTGCACAACTTCAAAATATCTTCACATTGTACACAATGTTTATTTCAATGGAATTTGAAATCGAAAGAGCCTTTTTTCTGTTTCAGCATCTTTGCACAGGAAAAACAAAAACAAAGAAATATTTCTTTGAACAGTATTTTTAACTCTTGTAATTTTCAATTATTAATCTAAGCACATATCTAAAGCACAAGACTAAGTGAGAGCGAAAAGTAGTTGCCAATAGGCAGAACTTGGGAATTAGCATGTGCAGTAGGGAGAGACAAACACACTCAAATTGCCACAGTACACAGGGGCTCATGGATCTGGCTGCATCTTTAGCTCTGAAATTACAAGTATGAAGAAACAGTTTCCATAAATGTTAAAAACAAACTTTCAAATATTTGGAAGCAATACTAGCCCATTTTATAGTCAGGTGAGATTTGTGGGTTATAAATGAACTCTTTGGACAACTCAAGTATAATCTTTTTGTTAACAAGTAGCAAAGTAAGGGCTAGACATTTCTGAAATCTTGGAAAGTTAAAGCAATTTAGGTCTATAAAGAAATAAAGTAATTTAGGTCTATAAAGAAATAAAATTACTTTCTTACAAAACCTGCAGAGAAATCCTAAAATATTCATATGACATAAAAATGCAAATACACTATGAACGACTGTAAAAGTGCATTGCTGATCAAAGGTTTGGAACTGGGTTACTGGGAAATTGGGAAACGTTTCTATACATAAACCGCATCTGTCACTGTGATACTGATTACTACTGTTTTTTATTTCTTAGCAACTAAATATTACACTCCAATAACAGTGAATTAACAACAGAATGCAAACAAAAATATTACATTCTGGTATGGAATGCTCTTTGAGCCCTGTGAAAAAAAGCATATTCTATAAGAAATACTACATGTACTCATTGATTTCCCTATTAGTTCCTGTATTAATAGTTGAAATTAGCTGTATACTTACCCAGAACTTCTGTTTTATACTGTCTTGTAGCTTTAGTGTTTCAGTAATCCTATTTTTCTTTCATTTATCTTCTTACATGGAAACAGTAAATGAAACAAAAAGCCTCTCCTATAAGACAACGTATTTTGTTAAAATTTGTAATTGCACTTATTAGCATACATTTGTTGTTAGATTATACTTTGGGCAGGTATGCCATGCTACTCAGTTTAGTAAGCTATAACTTTTTTTTTTAATATTTTGTTGCCTCGCATGTTTCTATGCAATATAATTTAATATCAAGGACAACAGCTTTTGAGTTTCTTTCCAGAACCCCCCAGTTCTATGAAAAAAAAAATATTTCTTTTTGCGGTGCAGATGGGTTATTTGTCACTTTGTATTTGACATGATCACCCATACCACTACAAAATTCTTGTAAAATCTGTATTTGATGACTCTGTTCCTATTCTGTGCAGACTTAATTGCACATGTAGAAAATATACTGTATATAACATGCAGAAGAGGGCCAAAAATTTGTGTGTATTTTCAATGCTGTGTCACTAGGTCCACAGAAGAACTGTGGAATCTGATCTGATCTTGAATCCTTCAGCTGGCCGAGCATGTGGGCAGCTCCTTCCAGCAACCCTCTGCCAGGCATGGGATGTCTCGCTTATTTTTGCCTAAAGATTTTTCTCTTCTTACTTAGCGCACTGGCCCAGTACGTTGTTTTACAAACACCATGTAAAAGTACTAGGGGCATGTTCTTTGTGCAAGCTGCCAGTCCATAGCCAATTGGTAACTTGTAGCAGTAATGATGGCAAACATCACTAAAAGGCCTACCATAACCAGAGTCAACTGAATAATTGGCTTTGTATGCAAAAAGTTGTGGTACAGATCATGTAGGTTGTTGTAGACTTCAGAAGGTTTTAAAGCTGTGTTAGTGAATATAAATAATAACAGTGGCAGAAAGGCTGACAGGTGTTTTTAAAGACTTCTGACATGTTAACAGTGGCAGAAAGTAGTAATGCTGGGCCAGTGCTTTACCCTGTAGCCAAAAAAAAGAATTGTTAAAAAGTCTGGGCAGTGTCAGAGGCAGGGGATAATAATAAAGTCATCTACATTGCAAATAGCTTGGAAATATTTATAACCATATAAGTGGGTTTTATATAATTTTGTAATTTAGGAATTTCAGAGCAGTAGTGTGAGGAATATGCTTACAGGCTCTTTTACTCAGAAATAACTGACAAATAGCTGCTTTTAAGTTACAAGTGAGTGTTATTTAGTCTTATTTTCTATTATTATTCTGTGATAATGTATTTTTATTACCTGTTTTGTGAAGAACAAACTTAAGGCTTTTCTGCTCAAGTACAGACATGTCAATGCAGTGTTAATCTGAATGTACCCCAAAATATTAATGTTCTCTGTTCAAACAGTTATAAAATTTTAAAGGAGAAATCCTTAAAAATTTTATACATTAAAGCATGTTATACCAAATAAACTTTCAATAAGTTTCATCTGGTACTGCTTTTAATTTACCTTTTTTTTTAGTAGAATGGAGAAGACTGTGAGCATTTGTTAATCAGTCCAGCTATACTGACAACCAGTAGGTTTAATCATTTCACCGAGTTGGTGAGAATGTGGCACTTGGACTACAAAAAAGGAACAGAATTATTCAGGCTGACAGGAAAATAAGAACATGATCTAAGTGTTTGGCTAAAAAGTCCTAAAACTGTTACTGTGAAGTATTTAATGTAATGTGTCTTAAGCATCTAAAGAAATAATTTTGTTTGCACAAGGGCTTTTTTTGCATAAGATTTGTGGCCATCAGAGCTCATGAAAGACAATGTCCTCACCACTAGCAATCCTGTCCACACCCATGACACAAGTAGTATCTTTGAAAAGCTGCTTGCTTTCTGGTTAGCTTTGGCGTTTTAGCTGGCATCATGCTGAGAGCTGCCCCATCTGCCACCACATACCCTCTTCCTGCTTAAAACTCAGTAGCACTGCCTGGCCCGACATTTTCCATGGTTTTGTTTCCAGCCAGTCAATAAAATGGTCTGATAGTTTTTATGAGTATGCCGTTCTGCGTGCAGTGAACTGGGAAGTGTGACTTGACTGAATATTAACTGATCGTTTTGATCTATAGATACAAAACATATGCACACACAGACACATGCTTCCCATAAAACAATTAAGAAAAGAATCTAGCATAGAAGAATTCTGTCTACAGTATTTTTCAGTTGTAGAGACTTAGTAAATTATGTTGTTTACTCCAAAAATATGATAATTAGAGTAAGCAAAGAATATAGGACATCAAAATACATAGATAAAACAAAATAGAAGGAGCTTAAAGGCTTTGTCTCCTAAGTCAATATTCATGTAAATTTTGTTTTTGGCTACCATACAAAAATATTTTGTCCACATAACAGCCTTTTTTCACATGTTGAAACTGAACAGTAAACAAGCAGAGTAGTCGATGCACCTTTCCCATGCAGAATTCCTGTCATTCAGTGTGGTTGATTCTACTTTGCAAAGTAATGGGGTAAGGAGTTGGGAAGTACCTTCCTTTCTTCTTCCAGAAGCGCTGGGGCTACAACAGAGCTGCTGTTTCTTTTGCAGCTGAGTGGATGTGACCAATAAAAGCAGGGGACCAGTAGGAGGAATAGCAATAGGAGTGCTTTCCTCCTGTTCCAGAAATAGGATCATGGTATGGTTTCTGAATCATAGCTAGAAACCACATTTCTGGCTCAATTTCTGAAGTACCTTCAGAGATGGATTCTGAACCTGGGCTTCTTTTACCGTAAGTTGCATAGAAAATAAAACTAGAGGAAGAAATGTACTGGTATTTTCCAGAAGAGTAAGAATAATAACAATTACTACACAATAATGTGTGTTGGTTAGATACTGGTTGGTCCATTCTCTTCACTGAACACAAGCTGTATAGAGTGAGATAGTAGAATGTTTGGATAATAAGCTTTCATTATAGGGAAAAATAGAACAATATAGCCATAGCCTGTTCTGAGAGCACAGATTGTCTCTGTAGATGCGTGTCCTGAACATCCTGTGTAAATCGTGATGATAATCTGTTGGAAATGGCATGGTTTTTCCCTCGATGAGTATTACCAATCTTTCTATGCAGCACTGTTAAAGCTTTCCCATCCCTGTCTGGGAGGAGAGTGTAAGTAATTTGCTGATTTCATTGTACATTTCAAATACATGCCTAGTAGTTGTCTCAGTTCTAGATCATACTGCCTCCTTCTTCTTGATTTGCTGCACATTGGACCAAGTAGAGGACAGTACCGCGTCCTGGTATTTAGTAAAAGAGGGTGTTTGGTCTGGAAGTTTTCAGTGCCATCTTGACTAGCTTTTAGTAGCATATATAACTTCAAAATTCTTCTCAGTATAGCTTTTACTGTCTGAAAGCCTGAATTAGTCAGCTATAAAAATGTGCCATCCACATCAGCTAATAAGCCTATGCTAATTAGATATCCTTCAAGAGCTGGAAATACTGTATATCAGCACTTGAAAAAAAAGTTCTTAATTTGGAGAAAAATGAATTTTAGAGAAAGATATAGCTGCATAGAAACAACTTATTAGACTTGGAAAAAATAAATAAATGGAATTAGTATAATTACTAACTAGCACAGTGTTCACTTTATTTTATATAAAGCATTTTGTCCTGACAGTCTTTTTATACATAGTTCATAAATTTGTAAGGCAAGAGGATCTGTTGCTTGCCTGTTATTCATGTAGCATTTACTCAGGCAGTCTTCACTATCAACAGCATCAGCTGATGATGTTGAGAGGTGGGTGATCTACCTGCAAGTTTCTTCTTTTTCTTAGATGTGTCTTAAGGCAAGGAAAAAAGCAGGTGGAGACAAACAATGCAAAATACTTGGCATGTTGAACTGTCCTATGATTGAAGGCAAGCAATGAAATGCATGATTTTAATGGTTTTAAATAAGTTGAGATGTGAATAAACTTTTTTGCTGAGGAACTTATCAGCCTATAGATATGTCTATTTTGGGGAAATTGCTGTGATGGAAGCATTAAAGTAAATATTCCAATGTTACCTTTATTCATAGGTTTTATTTTCAGTTGGAATGGAGTAGTATTAATATACATCACAAGATTTTTAAAACTAAATTTCTTAGTAGTGATTTTAATAAATAAATTTTATTTCACCTCCTTTATTCCTGTCTACTTCAATATTCTGTTGGCAGTTATGTTTAGCATAATATTTATGGAGAACTATGAGGCTACGATTGTTTTGAAATGACAGCTGACATAATTCAGTTGATATTGTGATGCACTCAAATATATAAACAAATGAGGAAAACATGGATTCAGTATTTCCACTGAAAGAATTAGAATTACTGATTCATGGAAATTTAAGTGCTCTGTTTATATTTTTTTCTCTAGGAAGAATTATCCAGTTTCACATGACTAAGAGTGTATGTTCCTATGAAATGTGTTGTTTCTAGTAACAGGTCCAACAAAGTATGAGTTGATTTTATTTCATTTATTTTTAATTACGTATTCTAATACTGTATGAATTGTGATAGCACAGTGTGAGGAATGACTTTACACCATCAGCCATAACAGTGTTGGTGCAGAGCAAAGCCAGAGTGGTGAGGAGATGCCAAGGGCACTGAACGTGCACTGAGGGTGTGATTATGTGTAGAGATACGCTTGTGCTATAAACCTAACAGGTGTAAGGGAAGCCACTTTATCTGGATTCCTGTACTTATGTCTCCATTAGTATGTAGTATGGCAGAATAAAAATTAATCTCTGTTAGGACTGTTGTGGTTTAACTCCCATCAGCAACCAAGTGTTTTAATTTGCATCGGAGGGTCTGAAGCAAATTTCCCCATTGTCTCAACTTGCTTTGGATTGCATCATGAAGTAATTTCAGAGTGCCTGAACTGGATCCCTCCTGGATGAAATGAAATTGAAAAATTATGTCCGAGAGGGCATCTAATGCTTTCTATCCATTTGTGGACATTCAGTCAATGGGACTTGACTAGACCTATTCCAAAATAACCACAGACATCTCCTCCTTTTTTAAACATAATATCTTTACAAGCACATAATTGTAAACATAATATCTTTACAAGCACGCACAAAGCTTCTCTACAGATATAATTTCTAAGAGATTTACGGGAATTCCTATAGGTATGATGGGAAGCTGTGATGGGTTCATTATGGAGGAGTAGTTCTTTGAGTTGCTTCTTGGAGCTGGATTGCTGGCAAGTAGTTGAATAGCTATCCTCTTTTAATCAAAGTCATTTTGGAAGCATCAGTCATGGTTTTTAGTTAAAGCTTAATTGGATTTTGCGTTTACCATAGTATAATCATGTTTAGTACTCAATATGCCTTCTTTTTTTTTCTCTCTCTCAGAATTCACTATTTGTTGTTTCATCCTGTGAATAGTAAGAAAACAAAATGTAAAAGTTATGTTGAGATCGTTTCTACTGTGTTCCTTTTTTCTAAAGGTGACTCAGTGAATAATACTCAGAATACAGCGCTGCTGAACACAGAAGAAACAAGTGTCTTTTCTTCCAATACAGTGCTCTACCACAGCACAGCACATCTGTGGTGAATAGAAGGTAGACAATACTTACCATAAATAATATGAAAGCCTGTCACAGTTTGTACATACCCTGAAGGACTCCCGTTTTTGCAGAGCTCTGCCACTAAAGAAGTCATATCTGAAGTCAATATTGAGTCTCAGCTTCACTATCCACTGGCGCTGATTCCAGTTTTCCAGACAAAGGAACTTTGGAAAACTGATCTTATTTTTCAGTGGCTCTCTAAAATAAACAGATGCAAACTGACAGAAAAATCTGCCTTGGTCAAGTAACAGAATCATTCAGGTTTTGTGTAGCAAATGAGTGCAGCAGTATTTTAAAGAAAGGAACATTTGTTTTCTCCTGACAAGGCAAAGTTCATAGTTTTCACTACATTTTGCTTTTACCCTCTCACTACCAGTATTTCAGACCCAGCAGGACACTATGTAGCGTACAACAACTTTGCCGTTTGTGGAACTGAGCTCCTGAAGGTGATGTCCCAGGTGGGTTAGAATTGTAACATATTTTGGCTGTTTACATATTAAATAAGTAGATATACTTTTTACATTTAGCCCAATATTAAAAACATCCTAGTCTGTTTTTGCTACCTATATTAGATATACCTTTAATTGGATTCTTTATGTAGTTCGTATTCATCTTCAACACTTTTATTATGCAATTTTCTAGAAACACCAAGCTTTGTGGTGAAGTTCCCTGATAATTGGAATTTTTAGCCTGCTCTCTTATAGGGCATTTTCTTGTCATACACTTTTAATAATTTCAAGTTACAGTTTAAAGCCACACACTTTTGGGCAGGTATTAGTATGCAGTTGTTGTCAAGCATCATTTGGGGAGTTGGACAGCAGATAGGTCAAATAGCCATTATGCAGAATTACATTCTTAAGTTCATAGTAAATCAGAGGGGGAAAGAAAAAAAAAAAAAAAGAAACAAAAATACCCAATGACAAAACTGTTGTTGGAACTTTCTCACAGCTCCCCGCTTCCTTTCCTAGTCTTCCAGGAACAGCAATATATATATAATTGGTAAATGGAGTTCAATCCAGTTGGCGTGTGGGCTCAGTACTGGGGCCAGCCTTGTTTAATGTCTTTATCAATGATCTGGATGAGGGAAATGAGTGCACCCTCAGTAAGTTTGCAGATGACATCAAGCTGGGCGGGAGTGTCGATCTGCTTGAGGGCAGGAAGGCTCTGCAGAGGGATCTGGACAGGCAGGATTGATGGGCCAAGGCCAATTGTATGAGGTTCAACAAGGCCAAGTGCCAGGTCCTGCACTTTGGTCACAACACCACCACACAATGCTACAGGCTTGGGGAAGAGTGGCTGGAAANCGCTTCACAGACTGCATCTTGTTTCCCTATTCTGAGCAGCAGAACTTCATTGTAGGTTTGAGGTTCAGAACAAGTTTCGTCCTGTCTCCCACCTTTGGCTTGCGAGGAGCCATAACAGGTCTCTGAAACCAACTCTCCTTCCATTACACATGGTATTTTAATATTCATAGGCTATTTATGGAGGGAAGCTTAGTCCTCTAGAAGCATGAAAGTATCAGTAATATATTGGTGTCAAATTTAATCTCTAATCTTTGTAAAACAACTGAGAGACTAGTCAATCATTTTATTCAGTAAGTGGAAGATTTCATTAGATTGCCTAATTTTAAATGCCCTTACCTCTTCATGTAGGTGTCTTCCACTTAAATGTAATGCTTATCTGTAAGAATTTTTAAAAGTGATTGGTAGAAGTGGAAAAGAAAGGAAACAAATATATTCTCCCCTTTAGTCTACATTTTGCTGCAATTTGCATCAGCTCTTTGCTTTCCTATGTAAACAGAGAAATCTGATGTGCACTGAAGTCTGCTAGCATCAGCTCCTGGTCCTGTTTGAGCTGCATTGATGTTCATTGGAATATACTGAGAACTTTTCTAAACAGCTCTGGACCCATACTCTCCTGATTTGTGGACGTGGGCATCTTTTTTTTAAAAACTATGGTAAAAAAATACAGTGGCATGACCCTGAAAATAGGCAGTATTATAACTCATGGTTACATCTTTACATTAATTCTTATCTCTAAAATAAAACAAATGTGATTTTGTGTCTCCAAACAACTATTACTTTCTGGAGAAAGAGAAGTTTGTGCTCTTCTAGTCAATCAGAATCACCAAATGAAATTATCATTACTCCAGCGTGGTCTGCGACTGTCTTGAGTAACAGTGGTGCACTGTACTAGAACAATAGCATATCTAGTGTATTGTAAGCCTTTAAGGAGAAAAGGAAATTCAGAAGTTCAAAGGAACTGCTCATGAGAAAATCTATGCCCTTATGTATCAGTATTTTAAAATGAAATTTTAAAGGGGGACTCAACTGTCCATTTCTGTTGTAAAACCAGTTGTTATACTAACTTAATAAAGATCCTAACTCTGTAAAAAATTTAAAAGAATATAAATCTCCCCACTCTGTATGAGTGACCATTCATTTCATGGGAGTTATTCCTAATCCATGACTATAAGTGTCTGTGTATCTTCATAGTACCAAAGTCTGTCTGCCTTGTAAATTTGCTATCTAGTTAGCTTATGCTTAAAATGATTTCTCAAGTTAAGTGAAATCAGGAAGACTGTTCTTTCATCAATTCTCAGATACTTTTTTAGAGAAGTGGTGTTTGCAGGTCTACCTGTAGTTCAGTTTGCATAACCAGTATGCTTAGTAACATAATGAAACATTGCTGCTTTCGAGTATTTCCTGTTTTCATTGCAGGACTTCTCTGCTATTTTAATTTGTTGGGAGTTTAGGGTTTTTTTTGTTTGTTTGTTTGGTTGGTTTTTTTTCCCTGAAGTACCATAACGATGTTGTGAAACCCCAGCACAAATATTTTGGAGCAGTTTCTAGGTGAATGGTAATTTAATCCATTTATGCCTTCTAGAGCATTGACTTTTTAAAATAATGCATATTTTGTATTTTAAGGTAAACCATATGAAGTAGATCAGTACATCCAGCATGTTCGTGAGTTGATATTATAGAAGATTTTTTTTTTTACATTTATTCTGAAATGTCTTGATAAAGCTTTTCCCTGCAAAATTTGAGAAATGCACTTGAGAAATCTTTTGTGTGCCTTATGCAGAAGTGACTTATGCAGTCAATTTTTCACAGGAATATTTTTCCCCGGTAAACCAAATATATGTACATGAATTTGAATACGTGCATGTGTGTCACAAATATAATTTTATACACTGCTTTGGTTTAGCAGCAATTTAGGATTTATTAGTATTTTTGAGATAGATCACAAAATTAGGTTCTATAATTCTTAACAGCACTTAAGCATCAGCCAATTTAACAGAGCAATGCAAAGGAATTTGTTACAATCAAAATAGCGACTTAGTTAAAGATTAGAGAATGGCAAGAGTCACCTCAAACTTACAGCAGGATGGCTCACACAGATGGGATTTAAATCAAATCAGATACAGACAGACCGACTGACAAACAGCTCTCAATGAAATTGCGCACACACACGGACAGACAGACAAACAGTTCTGAATCAAATCACACACAGACAAACACACACCAAGGTTCACACACACACATCCCCCTAGGTTAACCTGTGATTAAAATTCCTCTTTTTGTGAGTTTCATGAATTACTCACTATTATGTGCCAGCATGCGTCAATGGGCGGTCGGTGAACCTCACAAAATCAGGCTTTTGAGTTCTTGTGAAATCATCGATGGACGATCCTTCAATCCTTGTGAAATCTACCTTGAGAGGCATCTCAGTGCAAGGGGGAATACTGGGTCACACAGCCCGCTGCTGTCCTAGAGAGCTCAAATGGTCTCCCTTTTGGATCACTATTTATAGGATCTCGAGATGATTGGCTTTGGTCAGTATTTTATATTCTGGCCACAATTCATGCTGAGTCGTTCTGGTATACAACTCAGGCAGCAGATGGCCCAGGTGTGGCCAGAAAGTGCCTGACACCCAAGTCACCACACTTATGACCAAAGTCACCGCACTTATGACCAAGATAACAGCACAATAGAGCTTATCCTGGGATCTCAGAGTGCCCTGGAGGGCTGCACCACCACAATGTGTGCATAAATATCTATATACTTCACTGTGAAAAAGTAGCACTTTAGAATCTGATATAAATGACAGGACATCCAAAATCTTTGGAGCACTGAAAGAATTCTAAAGAGTAGGGGGTTTCTGGTAATTTTGAGGGACTTCAGCAGTCAGAGTTTAAAAATATCTGTGAGAAAGCATGAGCTCTTACAGCTATGCAGCTGTCATTAGCTGTGACAGACCACTTACATATGGTGTTAAGTATGATTTAATTACTGACACTGTTCATAAAAAGTTTTGTGGTTTTCCAGGCAAATTTGAGGGTATGGCAATCTAGTCTTGCTTTGTATAAGTGCAATCAGCTGAAGGCTTGTTGTGTGGCCTCTGAGTAAAATAATTCCAATAAAATAATTATTCTCTGAGTAATAATAAAATTCTAATGTCCTGGTGGAAGTGCAACTGAAGTGTCTGATATGTCACTGGAATAGAGTCCAGGATAGGAGCTTAGCCTTGTATGCTGGACTTCTTCATACCCCTAATCCTGTGGGTAGGAATATATGTGAAATGCCTGCACAGTTCAGGATCTGCTTTCCATGCTGTGTGACTAGTTGGGAGCTCTGCAAACCGAACTTTTTTATTCCTCAGCTTTTTTGACTGCTTTCAGAGTATCACTGGGTAAGGCTGTATAGAAAACTGGTGAACAGAGAGACAGCTTAGCTTCCATTTCTCCACAAAAGAATGGACTGTCCAGACAATTGTTTCTCATCATTCCCATTTATTTTCTGAATGAAGCAAACTTAACCTTAAGACTTTTGCCTTTTGGAGACTCCTGGCATTAAGTCTAGGAAAGCCAGCATATAGTAGGAGCTGATAGTTCACACATGTTTGCATGTTTCTTCCCTGTGGTTCATTCATAGAATGCCACATTTCAGAAAATTGCTTTTGAATACTTGATTTCAGTTTCAGGAAAAAAAAAAAAAAAACCAAAACACAACTATTAGCTGATCACCAGTCAATGAAGAATGATTTCAGAGCTGTGAGGTGAGGAGCTGAGGGCTGGAGGCACAAGGAGATACTGGCATGACCCTCATTTTGGCTCACAGCTTTCACTAGAAAGGTAGGAATGCCATTGTGTCTAAGTCTAAATCTACAATTAAGCAGCAGAGAGAAATATTGGATTAAGTATACAATTAAGCACCTGTAAGACTTGAAAAATCACATTTAGCCTATTGTTTTTCCCCATAGGTAGCCAGAGCAAGGGAGTGAGGTATGTTGGCCAACACAGTTCCCTCCATAAATATGTCAAGACCAAATGCGTTTGCTTTTGGCAAGTCAGCATTTATGAAATCATCCCTGGTTAATTCCCTGTTCAGCAAACAAAACCTTAACAAATCTCCTAGATCTCTGCAATTGAGCAAAGGGCTAGAGTTAGGTCTTCTGAAGATCACCAAATCTTGTCAGAGGAAGAATTTAAAGACAAGAGTTGTTTTTTTTAAAGGATTTTATTATAGTATTTTACCAAGGAGACAATGAGCATTCATTTTGATCTTGAGAAGCTTAAGTAAGGAGGGTTCATAGTGTGGTTGAAGAATATGCTGGAAGCTTTCCTATGGCAGCTGCAGCATGTGAGATCCAAATCATAAATTGGATTACATTTCTCTCACACACAAAAAAGGATATGGATATTTTCAAATTTAAGTCCCACTCATTTCATGTACCAGCTGCTTTATCACCATTTAGTCTCCTTTTATTCCACTTACAGTTCTGATATAGTTACAGTTCTTTTAACATCTCATTGAACAGGACAAAAATATATATTCAGATAGCAGCTGAATATACAGTATGGTATGACTGGATGCTATAACCTACTAAAGGAATAATAAAAACATTTTCATTCCATGTATTCTGCATATTTCGGAAAACCAGGCATGTTAGCTCTGATTTTTCACCTCACATTTGCATGAAACCAGTGTAAGAGTGGAAAGTCAAACCCATTATTTTCTTGCATTTAATTTCTTCCAAATAACAGTGTTACAGTACTTCCTGACAGGGTTTAATTAAAGTTTTGGAGATTTTTCCTAAACTAAGGTTTGAGATTCTTCAGAAAACTCAGCTGTGAATTTATCTGACCAGGAGAATGAGCCTGTTGTCATCATTATATTACTTACAGTGTATATGTGTCTTTGTGCACAATGTGTGAGAGTAAAAATCATTTCAGTTATATGTATAATTTTTATAAATGGGTAAGCACAGCTAAGATGCATTTTTTTTTGCTAAGTGAAGGTACAATTCTATGTTTTCTCTTTTTAGAAGCAAATTTGGATTAGAAGTCAAGGGAAAAAAGGATTCCCTCCATTTCTCTGTGTTTTGGGGTCCACTGAGGACTCATCTTTCAAATATAAATGTCTCACCTTCACTTTCAGGGCTAGATTCATCTTACCTGATATTCAATATCTGTACTGTGAAGCTCTATCCAGACCTCTAAAGCTGCTTGCAATTCCACCAACCTCTTTTCTGTTTTCTGTGTAAAGATGTAAACTCTAGAAGTTCCTGATTCTAAGATTTTGAGGGCAGTTGAGGATAGTTAGCTGAGATTTTGTACATGCTGATTTTTGGCTAAATCAAATTTAACCTGCAGGCTCCAGAGGCTTAAGAGTACTTCTTTTGTTTTGTTTTGTTTTTAAATCTAACTAATATTTTTACATTTTGAAAATTTAATGAGGAGTAGGTATTCTCGATGAAAACTTAGTGTGTGTTCACTGTATAATTTACTTGGAGGAAAGCAAATCTGAATATGAAAAACACATATTCCAATCATCTTCTGAAAAAAATGGGTAAGGATAAGCTGACAGCAAGGTTTGATGTGACAGTCTGGTCCCTTCTTGCCTAACATTATTTTAGAGAGTATGATATAGACTGTGACATGGAAAAATGGCTTTGTGATACTGAAATAACCATTCACTGGTTTTTATATCAAATATTGTGTATGTAACCATGATAAGACTGGGGTTGCCACTGAAAAACAGATATAGTTTGGGTTTTTAGATCAAACTTTCTTTAATTAATGCATCTAAAAATACTGTTTACTTACAGTTGTAGTAGAATTGGCTATGCTTTCAAATGTAAATACTACCTTTACAACATGTTTACTTTGCTTACATTGCTGAAGGAAATGTCTGTCTGTTTAATATTCAAAATAATTTTGATATATCTGTCAAGAATTGAGAGACAGAGGAAAACAAAATTAATTATGTCAAAGTTTACATATCAAGAGATCAGTCTTGACTTGATAAATAATGGTATAGTATTCTTTATGAGAACCATATATTAAAATTGTCAGCCCTTTTAAATGTTATATGATACCTTTTGCATAAAAAGACAAGAACTACAGAGGTCAACTTAAGAAGTTAGAGAGCTTATGGGAAAACGTGTTCAATTTTTGTACATTTTGCCTAATCTTGACATCAGGCATCAGCTCTAGGTAAAACAAAACCTTCTACTTGGTTTAAAGAACAAAAAATAGACATTGTCTCTGATATTCAATTGACCTTTCAGTTTTCTGAAGTGATAATGAGAGAAATTTCTGCAGAATTTAAGTAATGATCTGTTGAACAAATATATAAGGAGTTGTTTGATTATGGAACTTTAACATTATCTCTCACTAAAGTGTAATTGTAAAAATAATTGTAGATTTCACCATGCAGTATGGCTGAAAGTTAAAATCTACCCCAATTTGCTCTTTTCTGCTATCCTATTTGATTCTATACTGAAATCCATCATAGGCGGAGGATAGCAAATTCTAAAAGTGCATCCATCAAATAAAAGCATACATACAGTAAATAAAAACATACGTCAGGCATAACAGATTCGAAGGCAACTTTCCTTTTGTCCTCTGGCTTGGTAAAGTAAACTTTTCCTTAAGTAGAAGAAGAGAGACCAAAGAACCGCAGCTTTTTTTTGTTTTCACTATTTCAAGCCATCTGTGATGGTCATA
>VZTL01036430.1:9500-23486 GCA_013400535.1 Scopus umbretta
TTTTTTTTTTTTTTTTTTTGTTGTTGCCTAAAAAGTGAGTCAAATTTTCAGACCTTGCAGAACTGTTCCATTTGAGGGACAGTTCGGTGCTAAAAGGAAGGTATATTCTTAGCGTAATCATATTCATTTACAAGGAAAAATAAGCATGCCAAATCCCTCTTTCTCCAACTCTGAAGGAACAAGATGAGTAGGCTCTTCCCTTGCTCCAGCCCCACATCACTGAGGTGTGAACTCAAGGGGCTGCTGCTGGTTCCCCTGGTCGCTGCTCAGCCTCCTCGCTCCCAGCCTCCTCATTTCTATACCTGCAGCCACGTATGCTCCTGGTACCTACCGTTAATTCCAGTGTGCCACCTGGTTCAACACTTCGCTGATGTCCTTCACTGTTTGCAGCTACGTACATAACAAAACCTTTATTTTTAATTGTTCTGTCTTCAAGATTTAAGAAGGACAATTCTATTACTTATTTTAATAAAACTGGCAGATTTCCGTAAGGGGAAACCATTAGCTATTTTCAGCATAATGTAAAAACAAAACAAGTACTGAAACACTCCAGTACTTATATCCCTGGTAATGCATGCTTAGTCTTTAGTAGCAATGCAATTTTGCTTTTTATTTACAATTTCATTTAATTTATCTGTTTCTCATAACAATATCATCAATGGCTACTTTACCATATAGTTGCAATGGCATAAAAAATACACAGTAGAATTTTGAAATTTTTTAGGAAGAAGCTGTAATATAGTACTTTCATGTTAAACCACATAGACAAGCTGGACGGATTACTAAGACCATTAAAGTGCAAAACTTGTTTTTTAGCACTTAAAAGTGGTTTTTTTCATTTTCAAAACCTTGTAAACTGGAAAAGGAACTGCTTTTTGTGCTCACACCATTATTTTATAGTTGAATGAGATAATAATCATCACAGTTAGTATTATAGGGAAACAGTCTTCCAGAATGTCTCAATATGTTGATAGCAAACTCCCAGAAGTAATTTTTTGAAAAAAGATTTTTTTTTTTTTTTTTGGTCTGTGTCCACTTCTGGGCAAAATTTCAGCAAAACTGCTGTTCCATGCTTACTCACTGGCTGCTCTGTAAAAATCAGAACATGAACGTGTTCTGTCCTGTCCTTTTGTACATCTCATTTGAATACGTTTTCAGGCAGGCAAGTCAGGCATCATGGAACAATTCTAACAATAAATGACAAGACATATATTGTAGAGAACAAAAGCAGAAATATTTGAGTTTAAAAGCCCAGTAGGGAATATTTCTACCCTCCGACATGGAAAGGCAGATATCTCAGGTACTGCTTAAAATGTGTAGTCAAAGGACAAAACCATTGGCACTACTAAATCTGACTTCAAAGCATTACTTTACAGAGTCTACTAAGACATAATAAGCATTTCATCACTTCAAAACATCGTGTCCATTCTAGCTGTTTTATTTCTTGCTAAATGTTAGATTTAAAACCATCACCAAGCAGGTCTGAGCAATACTTAAGACAAAACTAGGTAGGAATAAAGCAGGAAATAATAATATTTCTACTGAGTTTTAAATAATTTGCACTAGATATGTCATGTCATAAATCCTTGGGAAGAGCTACAGATCAGTAAGGAAAGCTTAGATGAGATTGTCAGGAAGCAAGTGTGCTCTGGACAGCTGTTTATTGCGTGAGTTCATATATATATAAATGGTTGTATATATTAGAGATAGCAAAGAAAAAAAAAAACAAGACAAAATATTTCCAGCATGATGCTGTTCCTATGTATTTTATGTCTGGCCTGTAGAGCGCATTCACTTCAGACTGTCTTTGAGAGCAGGAAAGCTTTTTCTCATGTATTATGCAGGGCTTAGCACACTGCAGCCTCTCAGGTAAACATCATCTCTTTTCAAACCAATACATTTACAGCAGGCATCTCACATTAAAACAAATACTATTAAAAAAAGAGACTCGTTTCCAGAACCGAATATATCCAGCATGTGTTAGGTCAAAACTGAGAGGTTGCTACCGTCTTCTGTCAGCGACCGTTACGGGTTGGTTGGAAGGTACTGCCGCTGTGGCCCACCCAGAAAGCAGCATGACTTCCACGCAGTTTCTGCTGCATGGTCACTCGGTCACTCTGTAAATGGCCCCTGCTGGCATGGGAGACTGCAGCAGCCGTACGCGGACAGCAATCGGTTATTCAGCGGATATTCTCTTCCTTCACATTAGAGTTGTAGCCGCTTCATTGTACTAGTCACTCTGACCAGTCAGGCCTTTACAAAATCAAACCACACAGAAAAAGACAATATTCTTTCCTTCTGGAGATAATGAGGAAGAAGACGTAGATCGTTATTACTGCCCAGGACACAATGCCTTCGCTTTCCTTCCTCACAATAGCTACTTGTAAAGAAGAAGCTCTTGCAGACAGGCCTCGGAAACCAATTGTCATGGTTTAGCCCCAGTCAGCAACCAAGCAGCACACAGCCGCTTGCTCACCCTCCCCCTGTCTGGTGGGATGGGGGAGAGAATCAGAAGGGTAAAAGTAAGAAAATTCATGGGCTGAGATAAGAACAGTTTAATAATTGAAGTAAATAAAAAAAATAAAATAATAATAGTAATTAAAAAAAAAATGGTGAAAAGGAAGACAACAAGAACAGGAACAAAACCCAGGAAAAAACAAGGGATGCAACTGCTCACCACCCGCTGACCGATGCCCGGCCAGGCCCCCAGCAGCGATCGCTGCCCCCCGGCCAACTCCCCCAGTTTCTATACTGAGCATGATGCCATATGGTATGGAATAGCCCTGTGGCCAGTTGGGGTCAGCTGTCCTGGCTGTGCCCCCTCCCAGCTCCTTGTGCCACTGGCAGAGCAGGGGAAGCTGGAAAGTCCGGGACTGGTGTCAGCACTGCTGAGCAACAGCTAACACACCGGTGCGTGATCAACGTTACTCTCATCCTAAATCCAAACCACAGCACTATGCCAGCTACTAGGAAGGAAATTAACTCTATCCCAGTCAAACTCAGGACAACAATACTCCATAGTCGTATAGTCAGCTCAAAGTCACTAAAAGGAAAGGACTATTTTTCACATCCCCAAAATACTTTGAATATCTGATTTCCAGTTGGGCTTAGACTATAAACCCTAAAGGCATTGTGAAAGACTGGCAGTGTCAAGAGGTGCCTCTGCAGAAGGTCCCCCTGCTTAAGTTCCCCACTGCAAAAGCACTTCAGAAGTGTGGAGTCCCCAGAACAAATAAACTCCAGCTGACAGTAGATGCCTTGTTCTGGTAACCTTTTCTATCAAGAGCATCCCTGACAGACCTGGTATCAAGTGCCCAGCTGACATATAGGGATGTTTGTGAAATGGGCAGAGAGTTATTCTTAGCAGGGAGCTGGTGCCAAGCCTTCTCCTTTCTGCCTGGGACAGTTCCTCGAAAGAAGACTCCCATGCCAACCTTCTGTCCTGGAGAAATCTACCGTACAATGAGACAAAGTTCCCAAGCCAGATTCAGTGTTGGGCGGAGGGGTGTTACAGCAGGTTTTCAGGTATGTGAGGAAGGGAGCCTGTTTCCTGAGCAAGCCAAAGGATAAGCATGGGTGCCGCTTTGCTAACCCTACAAGCCACTCTTATGACTTTTGGTTGTCATCATGGGGTGACATGGAGGTAGGCAGCCTGCTATTCCAAATGTCAAGTTTTCTATCATGTGACAAGGCACTCTCCTGCTGGAGGTGGAAAAACAGAATTGGTCCCAATATGTGCCTGTGCTGCCATGCTTTTGCAGAGATGTGCTATCTATGTGGGCAAAAGCATCCACCATGGAGGTGGCATGGAATATGTGCTGGCAGTCTCACTGCAGACTGCATGAGGACGTGATCTGAATGGTAGTGTAAGAGTCCTGTTCCTTGAGGAACATGGCCACCGGACATCAGCTGGGTCTTCCTCCAGGGCCCCAAAGCATTATGGGTGCTGCCAGAGGCATGCTAAGGGAAGACAAGGAAGGAGTCTGAAACTCTGCAAAGCGGACCCAAAGCCTGTACAAAGTAGCAAACAGAACTTCTAATTAGGTTCTCAGAAGTATGTACTTTGTTTATCATGACAGTTCCTGGACAGCTTTTCTTCCCTAGTTACCTAAAAAGAAAAAAGAATAAAGAGCTTCTTCAGAAGGTAAGTCACCCTGTCAGGCTGTATTTGTAAAAACAAACACACTGCATCTCATAAACCTCTTCTCTACAGCAGTAAACAGCAGATTAGAAAATGATTGAATGTAGCTGAGTTTCTAATCTGATGCAGACATCCTCAAATAGCTTTATAGAGATGTAGCACTGCAGCCTTCATTAAGCTTGAATCAAACAATACCTGCTACAGCTAGTCTGTATTTTAGCGTTAGCCTCTTGTCTGCAGTCACCTACTATGAAGGTCAACAAATCGGATCACAGAAGGCTCAATGTTAGTATCTTACATCTCTGAGCTTCTATTCAGGTGTATGTGTCAGAGCTGTGTATCTCTAGTCTCTACACATATGTCTCTATCGTTACTAAAACAGTATGTCAAAGGAGATGGTGGCAAGTACTCAGCTGTGCACTCAGCTGCATCTACTCTTCCACATCTCTGTGAAGATGTCTAGGATTTCATAGTTTTGCGCAGACAAGTCATCTTGCCTTATTCTCATCTTGCTTTCAAGGTCTAGAACAATAGCTGTTGTGAATCAAGGTCCAGGTTTACTTCCCTCGGGACAAAAGGTATGATAGCATTTCTATACGAGTTCCTACCCGACTACGGCTTCAAGATCTTCCTTGTGTCTTTCCCAGAAAAGATCGGGTTTTTTCTATGTCATTGTTCTACATTATGAAGAACTCATTTTTTTTTAGCTCTGCCCTGTGGCCTTGTCTATGTCTGTTTTGACCTCTGACGCCCCTGTACCTCTAACGCTGTGTTTTAAAGTACCGTCTTTAACAATCGCGTGCCTAATTTTGAAACCTAATGCTGCTGTTATAAACAATTGTTAAATGGCTTACAGAACAGTCTTTGTGCTCATCTACTTCTCTGTTTATTTCTGGACAAGAGTGTACTCGCCTAAGATAGCTCTCTTCACGTTACTTCTTGAATGTGTGCCATAGAACAAAGAATGATAAAAGCGTTACAGCAAAAAAAGCGATAGCCTTGTCTCTCCTGCTCAAAAATGTCAGTGTTACAGCATTTCTAAAGCTTTGAGCGGAGCACAAATGTTTCTCAGAACAACAGATGACTGGAGAAATGAGAAAATCACTATTACATAGCTAAAATAACAGAACATCATAGATGGTGCCAAGGGATTGATTTTAGGTATGGTAGAAGGTCCCTCCTCAATAACAAATAATAACTTCAGAAAATAAGTGGAGGTTAGCAGAGAAAACAAAGTTTGATGTCAAAGGTAATATACATACCATGTTTTTGGAGAGAAATCTAGATGACAGTTGAATCTATTTGGCTTGAAGGCACAGATTGAAATAGTAAGCCACAACTTCATTTGTGTATTGATTACAGATATTCGTATACCAAATATGCAAATTATTATTGAATGTGCTAAACAAAATGGGTTTTTAGCTTACTTAAATGTGTGAGGGAACTCAAACTTAAAGCTCTTTCTGTGATCCATGGTAGTGGAAAACAGTGAACAGGTGTGCACACACATACAGAAAAAAACCTGGATGTATCCACATCCAGTTAAAAGTTCCCTCTAAGGAGTACAGGCATTCTCCTGGCTCCATTTTAGGGACTGTATTAGATGAAAAAGTCAGGGAATCAATTCCATAGATCCAGAGGTTTCCACCGCCTCTCATAAGGCTGGTTGACCTACCTTGCCTCCAGCTGTGAGTATCAGAGTCTGCCAGCTATACCTGTGAGGTCTAGCGCCAGCCTACAGACCACACTGCTTGGCACCAGTTGGGATTTACAGCACCAAGGAGCAATAAAACTGCATGCTTTACCATTTCAGGCTTGCTTGCACTGGGCCTTTATTATTAAAGAAATGAAAAATTCCGTTGCTATTACGCAGTTTGAGTCAATGAGGAAAACTTCTTTGTACCACTGTTGGTGACAAAATATGGCATCGTCTGTGCTCTGTCACTTCAGCCATCCGATTTGAGGGCATATATATCTGGTAACTATATTAATTTGCTTCTGCAAATTTTCAAAATACTGAAGACAACTCCTGAGCTGAGGAAACTGCTGGACTCCCGTAGCAGTCAGCATCACAGCAAGCAGGGAAGCGGGTTCCAGCACTGGAGGAGGCGTGTGATTATCCTTTAAACATGAGCCCTGCCTCAGCACTTTGGAAGGAGCAAGGGTAGTTATGGAATGAAAGACTGACAATCTAAAACGCAAACTGGAAAAGGGCTCGCTTCCAGTGAGAGGAAAGTGCGAACGCCAGGGATCATACATCATTAACTGAAGGTTTTCATTTATTTTAGTGAGATACAGCACACAGGTGGAAGACACCCAAACTTCACAATAATTGCTGTGTGTGACACTAGCTCTTCCAGCGAAGTGTAAATAGTGAGACAGAGAAGACTCATTTCCAGCATTCTTCTCAGAAATTGTGTCACTTCCCTTCAGTGAAAAATTATGTGCTCTTGCCGGAAAAGAATGGAAAAATAATGAAGCTCAGGGACTATGCAGCAAAGGGCAGGGGGCTAGGGGAGATCAAGCAGAACGTGAAGCATTCAGTTGCTTTATTGAGAAGTGCTATGCTGGTATAGCATAAATAGAAAATGATCAAATGAAATACAAAAGCACAGGCAGAAGCTCATCTGCTAGAGTCAGAATGGTAAAACTAAATAGGTGTGCTCGCTGTTTATGTATCAGTGGGACTTTCTATTAGGAATGCCAGGATAAAAGAAAGGTATTCCTTCTGTTTGTGCTGAGGCTCCCCCCTGCACATGCAACAGGACCTCTGCAAATTCGCTGTACCTCAATTTAATCTCAAAAGCATGGGGGAAATTATTTCCAACGGGATGTCACCTGTCAGCATTCAGAACATCTCAGCATCTTTTCATTTTAAAATTCTTTTTATTTGTTAAATGCGTATATATTACATTTCTTGCGATGTGTGAATGCATTGTTTTTAATTCATTTGTTGTGATCCACATTGAATGTTTTCAGTACATCTTTTTCCGAGTCCTTTGAAGTATTTGATTCATCTGGGGCAGATTTCTTGAACTCCTCTAAATTCCCAATTCATACTTAGAGGTCATCACAACTAGAACGTTCCAAGGGGATCTGAGCTCCACTTCCAGGCTTCCCCAAGGGCTAGTGATTAGCTATTACAGTGATCATCAATCACATCTTCTAAACACCATTTGGTGCTTGGACTATGACAGACCCTATGAATTATTAACTAACACCACTGCCAGTTAAAGCTGAGAATGCTCACGTACTGCATCACAGTATGCAATATTATTGAGGTGATGGGTTGTGCAGGTATTGCTTTTCCTCCTGTCCTGAGTGTTTTGCCTGTGTGAATTGTACATTTTCAGGGTCAGAAATCGTTTTTTCTTTGGCATTTTGGACTAACCTAAAAAAACATGAAGAGTGAAACCTTTCACTTAAAGTAATTATAGTTTTCTGGACCTTTAGAAATACATATTTATCCTGATATGGTGACCAATACAAGAGAATCTTGGAAATACGTTTGGTTATGCAGAAAAAAATAAAGCTGATTGTTCACTGTCGTCTGCTTCAGAAAGCTACAAGGACCATGAACTGATGTGTCTCCTTTGGCAACCTAGTACAGCCAGTCAATTTATCCAGAGATTTTCTCACTTAAACTGCTTCAAGAAATCCAAACATAAGCCATTAGGGCAATCATGTGTTTGGAATTTAAAACTAACCTCATCCTTAGAAGGTCCAACAGACTTAGAGAACAAGGTGTATCTTAAGCGAGCAGACCAGAAAAGCCCTTTGGGCGTTTTTCTGGTTCAAGACTAAAGGATAACTTCAAAAGGATTTAATTGATGTCATTTTTCACCAAAGTTTTCCTCTCCTTCTTCTCAGTTTCCCAGGCAAAACCTTTCCTTCATTCTAACCCTTACCACATGTGATCAAAATTCATATTCATGTGCTGGGAAAGGGAGCAGACCTTACTCTGTCACCAACTTTGCTCTTTTTCTCTGTCATCTGAAAAGACTTCAGTATGTACTTCATTTTTTTTGTGCGTGAAACATTAAGTTAATTCACATGATGTATATGCACAATAAGCAAGTGCACGGATATTTGATGGACTGGAATAAAGGTTCACTAATGCAAGAGTTATAGCTCTAATAGCTATTATTAGGCATTTTCCAGAATCTTGGAGTTGCTTCCTAGCTCATCTCCATAATGGAAAACTCCCCACTGGAGACGAACTCTTTAATCTGCGAGACACTTAGCTGAAAGATGTAACAGGTTAAATCATAAGGTCAAGCTTGACTTAAAGCTCCAATTTTGAAAATGGAGCTGCTCGGTATTGAGCACTTTAGAAGTCCCTTGGATGAAATGCCTGGTGTCTGTAGACTTTTGATCTTCCTGGAGCAGTTTTTCAAGAACCTTGAACCACGAATTATGCTTGTAAGAGATTTTTAACTGTCTCAGCCAATCTCTTTTAATGGAAAAGTGCAAACTCTAATCATGCGTACAAAACATGTTTGGTGTTTGCAGACAGTTTAATCTGCTGTGTGTGAAGGACTTCCTTCCTTTATTTATATATCAGATATAACCTTGGTCCTGTTGAAATCAGTATTAAATTTCCATTGACTTGAGCCATTTCACCATGTTGAATACACCTGTCAAAAATGGATGTAGTTTCGGTATTATGCCACAGATCACATTAAATATATTTTACATAATCCTTTCTCTCTCAACCTTCTGACAAGTTCCAACAGTCCTTTATATTCCTTGAGATCACCTTCTGAGCACGGGCCAAAAGTACCGTAGTCTGCATACTTTGGGGTCTGTGCATGTTTTAAAAAGTTCACACCTCTCTCTCACCTGAAAAACTTGATCTCTTAAGCATTCTCAGAGCACATCCATCTGATCGATAAAGCTTGACACAAAACCAAGACGATGGTAATATCTTCCTGTGATTAGAATTGCCCAGACGGTGAGACGTATGTTTAACTCCTTTTTCATCCTTTGCTACCTAGCAGCTAAGAAGTGGAGTACTCCAAAATAAAGAGCTGCTGTCATCTCTCCTTCCGAAGGTACTCCACTTTGCATGTAAAAACTCATAGGCACAAGAGAGAACACTCTAATAATTAGTCTAGATAGTCAAGCTATTGGGGAGAAGGGAGGCCAGGTACAAACCTAATTTAATAAAAAAAGACACAAAAAAGCAGTGAAATATGTGCAGGTATAGGGTTAGAACTCAAGTTTCCCCACACATAGGCAAATATATCAATTACAGAGTTTCTGTGTGTGTGATGTCTTTTATGTGTGTAATCTTACTTTCTCTCAGTGCTTAACTATCATGGACAAGGTTGAAAAGCATCAATAGGATGGACTGAAAACTGTTTTCATTCTTAGATTCTCCTAGATGCTGTTGTAAGGTTTGTGCCCTGAGAGGTTAGAATTTCATTAAGCAAAGGAAACAACTGAAGCCAGACCTCCTGCTTCCTTTCTCAGCACTCTGATGATCAAGCTAATGGAAGATGAGAGAGGTGATAGCACTGGCACCTCCTCCTCTCCCTCTGTTCCTCGAAGAACAGGATCCTCTCTTTCCATTTTGCATTCAAGCGTCTAATTCCTGAAGGAAGTTTCAGCCCTGTGAATCTCTGGCAGTGTCTCCCAGCAGCCTGGAATATCTAAAGTCCTAAAAAGGCAAGATTGAAACCACAGCACTTCCACATGGCTGTCACTAACTGGCTCTTGCTTAGCCTGCTAGCCTTCTTGGGTGCTAGAAGAACTCTGTTTTCTTGCAAGGGAAGCCTAGGTGATAGCTTGTATGGCAGCCATGGCAGTACCTAACTGTAGTCACAAATTGACTTTTGAGAAAATAGTTCTGAAGCCTTAAATTAAGTACTATTTTTCAATTGTTGACAGCACATCAGAACACTTCTGTGCAGTGTCTTTCCTGTACGATTCTCTTGCTAGTCTAGTTCTCAACATATTTTACATCAAAACACATCCTCTGCCTGGTTCTCTGTGAAAGCTGATTCTGTTACTGTATACCAAGCAGCGCAGCTTTTAACTTCAGACATTATCACTTAAGCTTTTGATCTTGTCTTTGGTCTCTTTCCTGCTTAGAAATATTCACATTGTATGCTGCTATAGTAAATAAGCACTAGCTTATTTAAAAGTGTGTTTACTTTACTATTATAGTACCAGAAGATCACCCAAAAGAATTTTGAAATGACCATAAATAAATTAGATTAAAATTAATCTCAAAATTCGTTCAGTTTTTGACTGGGAGGGCCCCATAATCTACCGAATATGTTTAGTCTAAATTTTATTGACTTTCAATATATTCAGTGGGTATTCCTCACCATTTTACTTTGTGTAAAGTACTTTGCATGCTACACTGTGCTCCATTCACCACCGTAAGACCTCAAAACAAGTGTACCAGTGGGACAGTGGGATAACTCATGGGTGGCATCTAGCTGAGTAAAGGCAGACTCGTACAATGTAGACATTTAAAGCTGAACAAGACAGCCGCTGGTCCTGTTACAGTCAATGGAGAGAAGTAGGCATTTCTAGGATGCAACTCAGCTTATCCTAATGTAGACATCTAAAATAGGTTAGATGAATCATACACCAAAAGTGACTATTTCTGGTTCCCTTTATACTCAGTGGAGAGAGTGACTAGCTCAGATGCAGACATTCACATAGTAGACATCTAAAGTTAGGCCAGATGAACAACCCAAGATGTCTTTCTATATCATTAAAAACATCTGGTCTAGGAACAAAATGCCAAAGAATTCTTTTCAGCTAGTGCTAGCCTCTTCCAATGTGTGAGCCCTCTGAATATTTTATTTGGTAACCTCTTCCTAAAAACACTTTGCAAATGTTCAGATCGCAACTGATACGCATCACAGACAAGTTTTTGACAGCTTTTCCTGTGTCACAATACTGCGATTATGTGTATTGATTTTAATTAAAAAAAATAATACCCCCCAAAACCCGCCCAAACCACCACTCGTCAGGAACTTTCAAACTTCTACTTGAAACATTCAGCTAAGCTATATATACACTTTAAAATATTTATTCTTATGCTAGGGGCCTTGTGTATCAATTAAATGAATATGTCGTGTACCTGATCAATGCTTCCCTAAACAAAGACTACCAAAAAACCTAACAGATTAATACAGAAGAAGGTGGTAGATAGCTAAGAGAACCAAGGTTGATATTAAAGCAACATGAAGACTAAACCGCTACGTTTGGAACCACCCATCCGTGGATATAATTGCAGCAGGCAAAGTGAGGAGAAATGCTACGAAAAGTAGTCTAATGACTACAGAAAAGATGCAAGGCAGCAGAGAACTCTGAAAGCTAATATTCCTTCAGCCACACACCTTCTGCTTATCATAATGGCTGTTGTCCTTTATGCCAACAAGCCCACCTGTTTCTTTTTGCTTGGTGCCACCATCCTACCACCAGTATGGATGGCAGTTGTCCACAATAGTGGATGCCATCGCCAGCAGAAGTAGCTCCTAGCTCTGTAATAGGCTGTATACGCCTTTGAATTTACTTGTTTACTGATAATTATATGTATGCCACCATTTGGAAAGTTCTGCTTTGTGCTACTAAATATGTGCATTTGTTTATCTCAGTAATATAAAAAATATGGAGTTTAAATTCTTAGGGGAATCATAAGGGTGTAATCGTGCCAGCTGTAACATTTCAGCCTAATCATACATCAATACAGAGTTGTTTATTACACCCTCCCTGCAACAGTGGAATCTCTTCATTCATTTGGTTTCTATGGTCTAACTTGCACCACGTGGATTGCCGCAGCCCGTGGGTTTGTGCCTACACAATTTGGTACACTTGCCATCCAAATACTAACCAGATCTTTACTCCTACATTTTAAGAACGCTAAACTTTCAACTCAAGTCTTTCCCCTGAAGTGTGCTGAAGTTCTTCAGTCCACCTCCTGAAGGTTTGGCTCACCATGTTCCCCTGGGAATCTGGCAAGGATGCAGAAAGACAGCTGTCTGAGAATACATGCTTCTCTCAGCATTTTATACCTGTATTTTCTCAAAACCGGGAGCAGCTACACACTCTCCTTATGGAACACAGGATCTTGGAAGCAAAGTCAGGCAATATCCTAATGTTTTAGGCTCCCTGTTTACACGTTGCTGAATGTTCACTTAAGATTGCAGTGTTTTTGTATTTAAGATTAAATAAATTAGTTGGGAACATGGGAGTTGTACAGCAAGAAAAAATGTAAGCAAACAAACAAGAGTAAAGAACATTTTAGGGGTACACAATAAATTCAAGCACTTACTTCCCTCTCTTTATAAAAAGGATTTTCTTCACATCCATCTAATCTTCTTTGCGTATTCAGGTCTCAAACAATAATATTCTGGCCTCAGATTGATAGGAGCTTGAATATCTCCAAAGCCTGAAGCAGTAGCGTCTGACTTATTGTTTAACCCTTGGATATTTATATGCATGTACTATATCATTTATAGAATCTGTTATTCATCTAGAGTGTTGTTTTTCAGTAGGTCAGCTGTTCAGATTTAACTTGCCAGAGTCATAATGGGGTTTCTGCAGAGATGCAGGGTAAGGGCTTTTTGCTCATCTTGGGCATTGCGTTTTGCACTATTAACTTAGAGTTCACCTTGAAAGCTGTTTCCTGAACTGTGTAATAAAGAGTTAACTGTTGTAAAAGCCACCACCTTGCAATGCACAAAAGGCTGTTCCTAAAATGGCTGATCCAAAAGCAAGTCCAGCAGTGGCAGATAATCACATTTACTACGTTAAACATAGACTTGGAGTAATTTTCAGCAATATCAAGCGTAGCCCATAGAAGCCTCAAAATGATATTAAAATGCTTTCTGACATCGTGCATTAAATGAACTGCAAGATGTGAAAGGGAAGGTGAGCGCTGTGAGTGCTTCTCGATTGAGAGGCACGCTCAGCAGAAAGGTTTATTCGAAATAACCCTCATCCAAGACTCTTCTCCAAAACGGTCTCATCCACAGCTTCTCTTTAAGTGCTCGCATCTAAGCGTCCGACTTCCTGAACTTGTGAACTGGAAATCTAACCTAATTCAATTTTGCTCTGACTGGTGAAGAACGCCCTGGTACGAGCTGTGGGCAGGCCACCGGCTCTGCTATTTGCGGCAGTCCCCAGGACAACCGGCATGCCACGGAGGATTCCACCGCCCCCCAGAAGAAGCCAGCAATGCAAGCCTCTGTCTTTCCGAAGTCAGTTTAATTTACTGTATTGTTGTACCCACGACGGCCCGAATTATTGGCTCCAATCCTGCCAAACCCCCGTGTTTAACGACACACATGTGAGCGGCGCTACCGAGTTCAAGAGGACTATTCTCGAGTGTAAAATAATATCCTTGTCTCCAGTTTGGGAACTAGCTGCAACCATCAGCTAGAGGGGCACTGCCGGGCTAAAATAAGGCGTCTATTTAAAACGCCGCCTTTGCCAGGGCCCGCACCGCTGAGGGAGAGAGGGTGCGGGGCGGCTGCCCCCCCCCTCCCCGCGAGGTGTTCGGCTTTCCCCGGCCGGGGGAGAGCAGGGGAGCGACCCGCCGTTGCTCGGCTCAGGCGCCGAAGTCGGCTGCCGCCGGGCCGGCTCGGTTATCTTCCAGCCGCCTCAGGAAGAAGGGGCGGGGGGCTGAGGAGGCCGAGACCCGTCACCGCCTGCAGGTCCGCTGGCAGAGCAGGATGACGATTTAACCTCTGATTTTTACCCGGGTGGCGGAGTGAGGTGGCGGTGGTAGTGGTGGTAGTGGTGGTGGTGGCATCGGCGGCGGCCGCCCGCAGGCGGAGAGGACAGCGGGTGGCTCGCTGCCTTCCCCCGCCGGCGGCCGC
>VZTL01036430.1:23622-36699 GCA_013400535.1 Scopus umbretta
TCCCCCCCACCCCTTCCGCGCTTGGCTTCTTGCAGCGAGTAGCAACGCCGATTTTACTGAGGTATAAACCAGCTAAAACGTGAGCTGGATCCTGAGCTGTTCCTATTTGCCCTTCTTCTGCTTCCTTCTTCTTGATGGCGATTAATGCAGAAAATTGCAAGGAAGTCCGAGCAGCGAGCGCACCTGCGCTTTGGTTAAAAAGTAATAACTAACTAAACCTTCGGCTGCCGCTGAACTCCTCAGTGTAGACGTGTTAGTGTTGAAGTCTGAAATGTGTTTAAAACAAGGCTGTAAACAGTACCTGATTAATAATTGCAAGCTGTTTAAATATTTAAAATCATACCGTGCCTCAGCCCAGTCAATAAGGCTGTTCCATATTGACAAGTAATCTGTGAAGGGAATGCTGTTTCTTAGCTGTGTGTGTAGTTAGATAAAACAATGGAAAATATGATCTGTAACTCTACAGTGGAACCCATAGATCATGATAAGACATCCTTTTATCCGTAAAGGTCCAGCTTTTCACTGTTAATTCAAAACAACCTCCTACTGAGTTGAGAAGCCAATATTAAACACCTGGCTTTCTTATTTCTAATGTTCCCCATCTTTGCATATTTCTTTCTCTGATTCTGAGTATTAAAATACATTTTGATTCTTCCTTAAGTATATTAAGGAAAAGGTACATGAAAGCTGGAAACTTCATTGTGTCTAACAGGTGCACTATTAATCATTTCAACTTCTTCCGTAATTTAACATAATCGATGTGATAATTTATGGATAGTAATTATATGGGGCTGCGCGTAGAATAGGTCACTGTACAACATCAGAAGGCATCTGGATTTCATTTTGAGTTGAGAGCAGTGTGTATGCCAAGGGATGCATCTTGCCGGTATTCTTCGGCAAAGGATATGGGCTGGAAAGAGAAGGATACTGTAGCGTTATGTATTAGTTCAAAGGACCTGGAAGTCAGAAAACTGACTTGCAGGTGCAGCATATTTTTAATATTTGTCTAATTTGTTTAATGTTAGTTGTATGTGTCCTGGGTTTGGCTGGAATAGAGTTAACTTTCTTCCTAGTAGCTGCTATAGTGCTGTGTTTTGGATTTAGTTTGAGAACAATGTTGATAACACACCAATGTTTTTAGTTGTTGCTCAGTAGTGTTTACACTAGTCAAGGACTTTTCAGCTTCCCATGCTCTGCCAGGGGCACAAGAAGCTGGGAGGGGGCACAGCCAGGACAGCTGACCCCAACTGGCCACAGGGCTATTCCATACCATATGGTGTCACACTCAGTATAGAAACTGGGGGAGTTGGCTGGGGGGCAGCGATCACTGCTCGGGACCTCACTGGGCATCGGTCAGCGGGTGGTGAGCAGTTGCATTGTGCATCACTTGTTTTGTGTAGACTTTTATCATTATTATTATTTTATCTTCCTTTGCTGTCCTATTAAACTGCCTTTATCTCAATCCATGGGTTTTACTTCCCCCCCGAGTGTCTCCCCCATACCACTGGGGGTGGGCTTTGAGCAATTAACTGCCTGGTGCTTAGTTGCTGACTGGGGTTAAACCGTGACAGTATGAATACACCTCAGGCATTTCTTTAGTTGATGGTTGTCCTTATTTTTGAATTGAAATTGCAAAGCAAGTGACCAGAGTTGCTAAAGATTTTGATACCCAAGTCTGTGAAAGTAACTTAATTTGAGTTTTGGAGTACTGTGAAATTCTCTTGTCTGTCTAAAATTAGCTGTCAGACTGTATCAATACAGAATTGGCAAAGTGTTGTATTCTGAGAAAATTGAATGTAAAGAAGCAAAACCAGAAAGCTGCTTAATGTTGACGGAACTCAGGATCCAGTGAATGAATTCACATTCTGGATTGTGCAAAGGTGATGTGGCTAAAGGGAAACTGTACAGCCGTGTGACTGCATCGTATGACGGGGTAGTGTGTACCAGCTGGTGTTAATGATGGAGCTAAACCCCTCTTCACAACTCCCAGAATAAATTCACAGTTAATCATACTCCTATTGGTGTCTTAGTTCTGTAATTGGTCTTACTGGCCACGGTAAAAATACTCAAAAGTAGTAATGTTCAAGGTGAATGAGATCGCCAGAATCTGAGCCTTAGTCATCATTCCTTATCTTCTTGCAGAAAACATAATATTTATTACATATACCACAGCTTGTTTGAAAAGAAAGGTTGTAATAAGAAAACTTGGCTTTTTAAAATGGTCTTTATTTTCAGGAAATGAAATAACAAATCCAGTGGATGCTTACTGATCCCGCCTCTTAGCTTGTTGTGCTTTGGTGTTTCTCTCTGGTGCTTAAAAAGCTGACAGCAGAAGCTTTAGTAACCAAGTTAGAGTTTCTTGGGGTTAATGAGATGTCTCTCTAGCTGACACGTTTTATTGGTTTGAGGATTCCGAAATCAAGTCAGGAAAAGGTAATGTTAGTCTCCCCATTATTTCTGTTGTGGGGAAATGACTTGCCATGGTATCTGGACATAAAACATACTGAATACACTAAGGGTTTGGGTTTTTGTTAGTAGATTATTGCACAGCTCAAATAGCTCAATCAGCCTAAAAATTAAATCTGTTTTGCCTGCAGGTGTGGAGTTGCTGTTAGTGTCTAGTTTTATTCATTTGTCCCAAATCACCTTGAATTGCAGTTACTTACCTTTCATTATATTGGAATAGTACAGTAAACCCCTGCTGTTCAGTTTTCACTGGATATGTTCATTTTGATGAACAGAGTTGGTAAAATGGGAAACACTGTCTCTGTATGGCATCTCGGTAACATTAAGCTGAGGGAATAATGTAGGAGGTTGTCTGCTGGGCAATATGCAATGAATTTGATTTTGCCTTCCTGAGTGGGCTGATAGTATTCAAAAAATTCAGTTATACTTTCTCCACAGTGATAATTTGTTGCATTTAAAATTGGTAACTATGTGTATTGCCTATTCAGTTTAGGATTAAAGATACTGTAACTTATGCATTTATGAGTATCATCTTGTAAATATAATATTACAGGAATTTGTAAAGAGTTAATCCCCAGTAATAAGATTAACACGATGCACCATAAGTTTTGTCCTAGTGTTTGTTAACCAGGAAAGGATAGTTGCAAGCTAGCTATATTGCTTTCTTCTGAGCTACTGGGGGCTGGCTGAGCTTTCAGTTATTTACCTCAATAGAAAACTGAAAGGGAAAAAGTGAACAAAGGAGGTCTGTTTTGCCTGTCCCACTTGCTGGGCTGTTGTCTTTGCCCTTTTCAGTGAAGGAGGGGGTAGAGCTGGGTCAAAGTTGAAGAACACTGAAAAGGAATTCAAGTCTTATATTGAAAAGTGAATGATAGCTTAGTTTGAGTGCAGAATGCATTTGGTCGAATTGATTTTTATTTTTTTTTTTTTTCTATCTGTGGAAGCTTTAACTGACAGATGGTGATGGACTGGCATATAGACTGCTAGAAGGTACAGCTAGATATGTGTTCAGACCCCGATTAAGATGCTCAGTAAACAAGTACATATCTGATGAGACTTTTAATACTGGAGATACTGATGCTAGACTCTATGCGACACACTAGACATTTGATTGTGTGAATTAAGGGCAGGCCCCTGCAGCTGGCATACATTCAGTCTTACTTGTCTAGCCTAATTGCATTGCAAATATTCCTCTGGATTGCTCTTTAGCTTCTCCCTTCTAGTAAATGTTGAATAAGTACAGAAATGTTCATCTGGATCCTCTATTAACTGTTGTAAGAAGCTTTCAATTTTTTTTTTTGTTTTGCTGTATGAATCAGGATAAATGTATCTTAGTATTCATTTTGTGAATACACTGTTTTCCTACGCTGTTTCAGTTTTGAAATGGTTCAATTCATAATGTGATTACAGCTTTCCCCTTGTTAACTTTTTAGTATGGAAGCATAACAGCTTGAATTATAAAATGTTTCTGTAAGAGCTCACAGTACCCCCATTCTACTTTAAGCAACCAAACTTTATTTAAAAAGCAGCATCTCATGCAGAGCATCTCGGATGCACAAAAATAGCCAAGCGAGGAAAAAAAAGGCCAGTTCAATTTATGAGGACGTGATAACTTTAAAAAACAGCTGCATTAGAAAGGAACTAGCTGTCTAAATTGTCAATTAAATCGGACAGGATCAGTATGAATGTAGTCTCTCCACGTTCTGTAAATACTCGTGTAAGATTGCTGAATTTGGATGCATCCTAGTGGGAATACAGTTGTCCTAATACTTTGCACCATTAGGTATATATGGCCTTTTAATTTCTTCAGGTTTAAAGTATGGAATTGCTACTGTTTAACAACTTGTTTGAGGAAAACAAAAGTTGATCCTTAACTTCCTGGTTGTATGAGTTAGTCTTTGGCCGCTAATTAGGCTTTTCTGGACAGCCACCCAAAATTTTACCATACTGTTTTCCTTTAGACTGTTACCTAAGTGGGGAGCTGGTAGTGTTTATATATGAGTACAGATTTTCTTTGTCATTCTGAACTGCACCTCTCACTTCTAACTTCTCTTTTTCTTTTTTTTCAGTGTTAATATGTTTGTCCAACTTGATTCTGAGGGTTCATTTAAAGGACTTGCCTTTACAGTGTCACAACACTGTTGGGCTTCGTGTGTGTCTGTGTGTATGCAAAGACATTGTATATAATCTATCAGTGCAAAAGCCAGCTATTGCACAGTATTTGGAGTTGGGGAACAGTTCTGCTGGTGGAGAGCAACACTGTGGAGTGAACTGACTGGTACATAGGCACTGGCCAAGGGAAGTCTTCCTGCTGAATAATGTAGCAGGGGCAAGGTAGTAGAAATGAACAAAATTCAAAGAAAGAGGCTGAAGATAATGAATTATGGAAAAAACAAACAAACAAAAAAACCCCAAAACCCAAACCATGAGGAAGACTACTGTATGAGGAGGAGGATGAAGAACAAAATGTATTATTGACTTACATTAGAAAGAAGTGGTGGAAGTGGTTGGGAATAAAATTCAGTGGAAATCTTAAAGGGAAAAGGCAATAGTCTTGGGAGCTTGGAGTAGAATAGATCTAGAAGGAATGTACGTACAACTCATGTATAAAAGTGTGTGGGATGAAGCAGGGGATAGCGCCTTGGTGTGAGGTGGGAAGTGCAACCAGTCCTGAGGGAGGGAAGAATTTTGAAGAGCATGTCAGAAGCAGGGAAATGAATTACTTGAAGGGGAGCAGAAGAAGAAAAACAAGAATTTGTCTTACTGTTGGTGAAAGATTGTTGTTACTGGTGTTTGTTTTGTTTTGTTTTGTTTTTTTTTTACTAGGAATTGTCAAATAAAATGATTTGAAGGAAAACATTACCTACCCCTGTTATCCTCATGGCTTATTCCTTGTCATTTAAAGGGTTTTTCAAGAGTATTTAAGAATTCAGTGCTGTTCATCAGTAGGCTTGTACACCGCAAGTTACCCTTCATAACAGGGTAGATGGTCCCCTTTGCTACTTCTCCAGTGTTTAGAAGGACTGCTGCTGTTCACAACTCATGGGGAATCAATATGCAGGAGGTGCTTGATGTGCCTTCCTCGTTACAATTTTCAAGTGATATCAGGAAGAGGTAAGCTTGGCCATGGCTATTATTTGGGTGGAATAAACAGGTTTAGTGACTTGATTACTGCCACTTTGAGTAAGCTGGAATATGTGGGTCCCTCCACTAAGCCCTCGCACCTGTAGACCAATGCTGTGGTATCTGAACAAACTATATATACACTAGGAAGTTTAACCCCCTTGAGTTGCTGCTCTTTTCTTGAAAATGGAAGGTATTTTTTCATTGTCAGCTCAGCTGAATTTGGTAATTTTGTTGCAATTGTTACATGGCCACATACCAAATCTGGTTCTTGCTTTGGGCGAGACGAGATGTTAATAGACTGTGCTAGCAATTTTACTGTGTTTTAATGTGTTCTGACTAGGTATTTCTTACTGAAGCTCAGAAAAGGGGGATGTATTCCTTTCCCTTCCCCATCCTTTCAAAATTGTACGGGACTGGAATAAGTTTACAACAGGGGAGCTCTGCATTAAAAGACAAAAGAACAGAAATGGAGTTCTTGCATGTGGTGTTGGATAGACTGAGGCCTCTAGTCATTCTTGAGTCTTGGAGCAGTAAGTTTTTTGTGTTCTGGGCCCGGCTGCTGTGAAGAGTTGTGCTCTCCGGGGATGGTGGGCATTTTCAGTTATGAGCAATTTAATGTTCCAGCGTGATTCGGTTTTGCTGTTGCTAAATCTGTTCAAGACTTAAAGGCAACCCATTTTCCACATCGTGAATTGAATTCCGAGTACCACTAAAAGCTGGAGTCAGCATTGTGATGTGTTGCAGAGTCCTGTCACGTTTTGAGGAAGTTGTTGCTTTCTCTGGAGCGTGAGGAAATCATTTCAGTATTGCAGTCATCAAGTCTGTAAGTCATGAAGACAAGAGGCGTTCTAACCAGAGATGTTGGACAGGATATGATCGTTTCACCAGATGTAAAAGATTCCTACTCCCATTTACCACCGTATTTATTTACTATTTATATTGAATTTCAGAGACACCTAAAAATAGGGAATATCTTGGCAATGAAGGTGGAAGGGGGAGCATATGTTCTTGAGGCTGTTGCAGAGAATCCAGAGTCTTCTGAGCTGCTCTTTCTGTTGCAGGTGTCATTATTCTTCCCTAGGCATAGGTTTCATTAGGACATAGGGGCAGATGAGAACAATTGTCACTATTGCTGCAACCCAGTCCAGATAATACTACAAGGGTGTTTGGGACATCTGTGGGGTTGTGAAGGAACCCACCCTTCATGCTGGCGGTGTATGTACCTTATGTATAGTTTGGCTTGCTTTTGTCTCCTCATGATCTGTTTTTGTTAGATATTTAAAACAACCGACAAATCTGATGTCAGTGTTCTGCATACCAAGTGTATATTGAATCCTCCTGAAGTTTGTGTGGTTTTTTTACATCACCTAATGTCTCTAAAAGCATCAAATAATGAGGGAGAGAGGATTCCACCTGCTGCTTCTCTGATGATGAAGGCTTAGACCTGGGAAACAGTTTTCTAACTTTTTTCCTGGATATATAGTACAAAGTAAGTAAGGAAGCTGCATGAATGCTCCCCTGTCACATGAGCTAGCGTGGCTGTCAGGGGAGCAGTGCTAATAACTGGACTACGGACCCTGGTCCTTCCTTATTGAATGTTTTTGTCCATATTGATCTTGCATGATATATAAAGTCATAGAAGTTTCTATGTAGCACAGCTCTGACACCTTTAATGTGCAAGTAGTCCTTTAAATACCCATTTTCCCTCAGAAGCATTTCGGGCATTTATGGACCTTGGAGTCAAGTAGCCAACATTTCAATGTATTACAAGGTGTAACATCTTCTCCCAGACAATACCAAACATGTAATCTCGATATAAATTGAAACTTCAGGTGTTATTCTGGGGAATTTCTGCAAGTTTTCTGCTTTCCTGTAGTTTGAGTGCTTTAAAAGTTGGTGTCTAAACTTGGCTCTAGATTTGGACAAAACAAGGAACATCTTAAATTATGTGCAGGCTATTTCTGCATGATGAAGTTGGAATACAAGCAATTACATAACTGGAAAGCAAGCCAGCCCAGGGTGACTAAAAGCTAAATTATCTGTTAGACCTTGTAGGCGGTAGTTGTATAAAGTGCATTTTTGACTTAAAAAAGATAAAACTGTGGGAACATATGAAGGTGAGTGTGACCACCAGAGGGCAGACACATTGTTTAATGACTCCAAACCAAAATCCTTAGAAAGGAGACTGCCTATGCCTGTAAAAAAAAAACAGTGAGAGAATGACTAAATAACACAGTATAAACGCACAGAATTTCATAAACATTAAATAGTATTATATCTTGTCAGTTTAAGATGAAAGTAAATACATCTGCTTAGAGCTCGCCTGTGGTTTTGTATTCCTACAATGGAAGTCAGAACAGTTCATCAGATCATGTAGTTTGACCTGTAAATAATGAGTTGTTAAACTTAACCCATTTACCTTTATTGTCAGTCCAGTGATTTTAATTCAAGCATGTTTTCTAGGACCGTGTCCATCTTCATCTGAAAATGAAAAATACATTCCTTTCTCAATAGATTCTCTCTTGTAGTTAAAGAATAGTTTAATTCCGTCTGAATTAAAGTTCATGTTTTCACAAAGATCCCCCAGCATTTGCATATTCTTCTTTTCCTTTTTATTATTAATAACGTTTATGTCCTTTAAACCATGTAATTTTGCACTTCAGAGTCTCAGGGAAAATATTTAACATATGGGCCAAAAATTAAATACTTCAATGAAATAGTCTTTTTCAGGAATGCTGTACTGTATTTTTTAGTGAAAGATGATGTTCAGTAATTTCTAATTAGCTTTCTTGCTAGGAATGTAGGTGCTTAATTAAAGCATGTCATGTGTTGGCTCTTACTGCTCGCATACCACCTCAAGTTAGAGTGGTAGCGTCTTTTCTTTGAATTATTTTCCTCTAAAACCTAGACAGTTTTTATAAGGAAAGCAAAGTCTTTATCCCATTGTTTCAAAGTCATAGTATTCTTTAGTAGCAAATCTTAAGAGCTCTGGTTGCTCTCTAGGAGTCTCAATTTTACCAGTCATGCTGGAGTGAAGCATCATCAAAATAACCTTAAATGCTGCCCCAGATTTCCAATTTCCTCGCTGTCATTGCCAGCAGGCACAGTTCCTTTCACAGGAGGATTTCTGGAGAGGTCTTTTGTAAGATGGTTTGCAGATATTCTCTTCAAAACTTTATCTGGAAGAATTTGTCCAAGTTACTTCTGAAGTTTTATGTAGTGCTTCACAACCTTCTCACCCCCCTCGGCATTGAAATATGGGTGTAGGTTTCTCTTTGCATACAGGGAAACGTACAAGCAGAATTGACAGAATCGGACACTCATGAGTATCATAGGAATTAATGATTTATTAAGATTTGTGTCTTCATAGTTCACTTGGCTAATGTGTCAACTTATTTTTTTTTTTTTCTCTATGTCTAGTAGTCTAGAAACATCTAAAAATAAACCTGAGTTGCTCTTAATAATGATGATTTTTGCATCTGGGTTTTTGAAAAATTTGGCTGAAGTTATGAGACTGGACAGCTCTCTGCAAGGGCTGAGTTCTGTCCCTTAAATACAGTGACAGAAACACTGTTGCTGAGAAAACGTGCAATAGCTGTAATCTTTTGCAAGTTAAATGGGTGCCAGGGCTAATGCAAAAGTTAGCATTAGTAAGAAGATTAGACTTTACGTTCATTATGTTATATAGACACCCATGTGTGTTCTCTTTATTCTTCTGAGGTAAAGCTGTCCTAAAAGAGACAAAGATTTCTGTAAATCCCGTCCCCCGTGCACACTTAGTTTAACTGAGACTATATTGAAAGACACACCAACAGTTACTAACCATACTCATGACAAAGAAGTTTCATACAGCAAGCTAAAGTAAATAAATACCATTATTTTTATTATTATAGATGGGAAAGTTAAAATTATAAACTAATATGTAGCTTCCTGGTTTGACTGCTTTTTATTGTCTTTTTATTAAAAAGACATATTTTATTGTCTTTTTAATAAAAAAAGACATATTAATTGGAATGGAACAGATAAGAGTAAGAAAGTGCTGAAACCAGAAGAAAGCATGAAGATAACAAAGTGAGGGGAGACAGGGGAAAGGGAAGAGGTCTATTTAATTACGTGCAAATTGCTACTAACAGAATAGAGCCATGATTTGTTTACTAAAACAAAACCTATAGCTATTGTTTTAGTGAATGATGCTTATAACTATGAAATATTGTCTGAATTAGCAAAGAATTAAGTTAAAAAAATAAATAGTCCAAAAAAGAATCAGTTGTAAGATCCTTCTCACAAAGACTGCATATCTGTTCTTTTTCTTACTGCTCATGAGTGGGAAAAATGACCTTCCACATTCTACACACTAGAATATATATATAAAAAATTGAATTGTGACAGAATGCTGAAATGAAATTGCAAGTTAGTACAAGTGCATATTTCTCTGAAGATGCAGAATGATGCTGATCCCTAAAGTTGAATGCCTGACTTATGCTGGATGGTGAAGGATGGAGTGAGACATCTGTTTCTGAAAGTGTGTCTATAAAAATAGTTGAATATTTGCTTTCATTAGTGGGAGGTTTTATCTGTGGTTGTAGGAAATAATTTATAATTCACTATGGTGAGCTAATGCACTACTTTGACTAATATTTGATATTTTTCAAAAATAGAATTCAGATTAGAGGAATTATGAATTTGCATTTCATAATGAATTATTTGATTATAACTAGATTAATTTTCCCCCAGTTTCAAAATTAATTTAGTTTTATAATTAACAAAAAAAGGAACTGAGTTGATATTGTGTTGACGTTGCCTTGAAATATGACCTGAAAATTTAAAACACTTCATGCACTTTTAAATATATTGCTGCTCAACATTGAATATTGGCTATCAAAAATAGAGCTATTGATAACTTTTAACACTAAATATCGCTGGGAAAACAACCTATTGCTTTTCTGCTAGAATGCAAAATGTAAGTCAACCTTGGTAATGTAATTCAACTTCTGAATGCTAATCCTCGAACAAAGATTTGCGCAGGGTCCAAAATGAAACACTTGCAAGTCTGTAAGTAGGACCCAGAAGAGCAATACTGTTTAGTTCCCTTGTCGTCTTTATCCCTTCATTGCTGTTTCTACCATCCTAAGATAGATTTTTAAATACCTGCTATTAAGGCACAGGCAAGTAATTAGTATTTAAATCTTACTTTGAGTGCAGTTGTGTAATAGTAGGCACAAAACTGTAAAACAAACCTTAAAGGTTCCCTTTAAGAAGGCTTATGTACTTAAATATAATTAGACAGTCAGACTTTGAAGTAAGTATCTTAAAACCTTTGTTTGTTGTATAATGACTTCAGAGTTTTCATATAAAATTATTTTGTAAATTTCTGCATGTTCTTTGAGGCTCTGGCTATCTGTCTATACGCTACCAGTCCTAATGAGATTGTAATTTATAATTACAGCTCTAGATACATTTAATGGGGACTATGCAGTACAGTTTTTTAGCACTTAAGTTTTTAATGAATATTAAAGCTTGCTCCACTAAATATATTCACATTGGTTAGAAAAATACTATTTTACAGTTCAGCACTGCAGTTTAAAAACAGTGTGCGAAAGGACACGTTTAGTGTAAGTATTCCACTTCTGGAAGCATTTCATGTAGTGTACCTCACTTGTAAAAAGTTTTCTTTGCTCTTAATGAAGCTGGTCTTGAGGTCATTATTGGGGATGTGGAAGGGAAAACTTGGATTTATATCTAGCTAGTTTAATTCTGAATAGTGCTTCACTACTGGAAGGCTAAGAACTATATTGTAAAGAAAATACAGTATCCTGCAGATGGCTGCGGGAGATGGCACCGTTCTAGAGTATGGAGAACCAGCATGGCCAGATTATCCTCACTGACTTGATCTTCAGCACAAATGGATGATACTCTGTTGTAATCAAATTATTATTAGATTAACAAATACAAAACTCGATGACAGAAAGGTGGTGAGTTTTGAGACTTGATTCCATTACATTTTGAAGCAGGGGGTGTGGCGGGCTGGAGCTTCCCTTACACATCCAGCCAACTGTCCTGAGAATGGATAATGGTTTTAATGTTACACTGGCAATTTGTAATCACTAGAAGTATCATCATACAGTAGCTTTAAATAAAAAACTTTCCATTATATGTATTTTTCTTTATTGTCCAAGCTGTGGTATCTGCTAAGGTTAATTTATTTGTATTTATTTTTCAGGTTATGTATTAACTGCACTATAAATGCAAAGTGCCCAAATGGGCTTCCTGTGAGCAAGCTTAGGTCAGAGAGCAGAAGAGTTACTTTTATGCAGTGCTGTCTGATCTGAGGTCAATATTAGTCAAGAGATTTGTGTCCATTCATAGTCAACAGCATAACTGACCTCTTTGGCATTGGTTATACTGTTGAGTGTTCCTCTGTAACTTAATACATGTACGCATGTGTTATCCCTGTGGATTTTTTTTTTCTTGATTATCTGACCCCTTTACTGCCTTGGATAATTGAAAATTAACCATGATGCTTAAGGTTGGGGGTGGAGGAAATGAAAGTGGGAATGATACCTTATGAGGCGATGAATGTATTGCACATCAGCACCAGTTCCCAGCTGGTCCTAAGGTGTAACCTGTGTGTAATACATACTGCCACCCATCACTATCCATTCAAGGCAGTCATGGTATAAAGGTCCTATCTAAGGAAAACTGTTGGAATTGCTTAACAGTGTATATAAAGAAATAAAAATGACAGCAAACTTGGGTGTTGTGGTTGGGTTTCTTGAGAAGCCAGAGTTGTGAAGGTGATTGCACTTGGACTGATCTGAGAATTTGTAATGTAAGTGGTAGATGCAGCCTTCACTCAGGAAACACTGTTCTAATCCTGTCTGGGTGGTATTTTAAAGTACTTGCAGGAACGTTGGTGATACAGTGAATTTACTTTAAGTATTTGAGAAAAATGTGTGAGAAATGTGTGGGGTTTTATTTTTCCATCTGGTGTCATTACTTTAANATTGTTTTAGACCATACTTTGATAGTAAAATCAAGATAAAGGAACTGATACACACATGAAAAACCTTCTGTAAAAAAAATTATGGTATTTTGCCTTTTTCATGGAAGCACAGTATGTCTTAAGTGTAGTTTCTATACTAGTGTTTATTGCTAACTTTACAGTCATTGCCACTAACAGCATGTGATGTTTCAAGTAGCGTACTANCTGGTCTGCCGTCTATGTAAAAATGGGAGTAATGCCTTTAGGATTAATCTGAAGATTGAACTGGGCATTTGATCACTTCCTATCATTTAGTTCACTACAACTTTGATAAAACTAATATTTCTTGGTATTATGTCAAAAACTTTAATCTGGAAACCATTAAGGAAGCAACACAGATGCAGATGAAGTAGGCTTAATGTGATGGCAAATGTTGGGAAGTGACTGTAGTGTTTTCCTTGAAAAAGACAATGTAATCCTTTGTCTCCAAATAACTTTCCCGA
>VZTL01036433.1:817-10881 GCA_013400535.1 Scopus umbretta
GACGGTAATGGCGGCCATGTCCAGACAATACACCCTACAGCCATTTAATAAAAGTAGCAAACTACCCCCTGCCACTCCACAGCGATCCATAGTATTTCCACAGACTCCGTGTAGCAGAAATTTTTCTCTCCTGGATAAGTCTGGGTCCATCGAGTCAGGATTTAACCAGATCAGTGTCAAAAACCAACGAGTTCTTGCAAGCCCAACTTCAACAAGCCAACTAAATTCTGAGTTCAGTGACTGGCATCTTTGGAAATGTGGGCAGTGCTTTAAGACTTTCACCCAGCGGATCCTCTTACAGATGCATGTGTGTACGCAGAACCCTGACAGGTAAAGCCCAGGCTCTCTTTATTTCTGTATCTACTGATAGCCAGATCCACTGCTTTCTTCTTTTATCAAGCTGTTATCATTTCCAAAACCAAACCATTATTAGGAGGAGCCTGTACGACATAATTCATCTGCAGCTGTGTGAAGTAAGCCGATAAAAACCATTGCTTGACTTCACTATTTGTAAAAACATTTGGTGCCTAAATGTGCAGATAAAAGGAAATAGCTAAGGATATAATCTTGTTTTCAGAATGGTTTGGTACATCTGATGGAGGCAACAAAATAGAAGGAAAATTTATTAATATCATAGATGGAAAAATGAGGTCAAGATAATTAAAAGTCTCTCTGTCTTCCAAAGATAATCTAACTTGCTGCTCAGTGGCTGTCACAGTCATTTCAGGGTTCACCTATAGTGTGCAATGTGTATGAACTTAATTAAGTACTAAGAGGTAATGAATTGGAATTTTTTGCTTAGTACTATTTTTCTTCAGAGCATGCAAACCCATAAATCGTGCAAAGCTGTCAAAAGGAAATACCTACTCCACTAGTGATGTGGAGGAAAACAGATGCCACTTATTCAATAAACTAATATCCACACAGAAGAAAAATGTTGACTAGATACCTCAGAGTCAAAGTTGGTTTGAAAGTTTGTCAATACAGAATTTTATGGCTGTGAACTGAGGATGAAATTTAGCTGAACAAGTGAATTAAAATTTCAGGTACTCTGACCGGTGGCACAGTAAATATAATGGAACCATTATTTATTAATCAAAGCTGGTTTATTTGACAATTTTGATAGCTGGCAGGACAAAAGACAAAAATCAAATTAATTCAATAACAAACGCTGCCCATGTTTTGTCTCTTCTTCAGCTGTGAAGAAGGTTTGAGCAGAACAGCCAAATCCCTGGAAGGTTGTTCTAAAAGCAGCATTCAATTTTGAATTACATTTAACAAAAACACTACCAAAAAGTAGTCAACAGTGAGTCTGTGCATGTGTTTGTATGCATGTCTATGTCTCTTCCTGTACCTGGTTATCTACGTGTACACATATGCTTGTGTGATTCTGTGGGTATGGAGATACTGGAGAAAAAATCCAATTTTCCAGGAAGAAATGTCAAGCATGCTAGGGGCAAACTAGATTCTGTGCAAATCTTCATAGAATTTAAAGAGTTGATAATCTTGTGAATGCAAAAAAGCTCTTTCAACATTTTCTGAATTTTATGCTGGCCTTAGCAGAGACAAATATCATGCTAAGGAAGCTGTAGGACACAACCGCCACTTTAAGTGCCTCAGTGTAGAATATAGGTCCCGAAAGGTCCACTCCCCTAAGTTTCATGGACTCTTGTGTTTCCAGTATTAAATTATCCTAAGCATACTGTAAAGCATAAAATGCTGCAGCAGGGAGTCTAGAAGAGATATGTTGTGAGGCTTCCCCACATACTTTTTCAGTGATTCATCCAACCAGGTGTGACACCTAGATTTCATCCTTTCCTTCACTTGAGCCTGTATCTTCCTTTATGAAGAACCAAGCTGCAAATAATAGTTAGTGCAAGAAGAGCCTCTCCTAATGGGGCTGTTCTGCATTGAAAGGGATAAATTAAATATTCATTTTGCCAGAGACAGAAAATGAGGACAAATCTGTCCTACAATTAGGCCTGTCATCTCGGAGGTGAGAGACATGATTTTTTTAGTTTTTAGTTTTCAGTTTTTATTTATTTTCTCCTATGTATCTTGTGTCAAATATTGCCTGAAACACAAGTTGGATTTTAAGTCTTCCCCCTTACAAGTGAACACCCTCATTAGTAGGTCACTGATTCATGACGTCTTACTGTTTTGTCTCTCTTGTGCCTACCTAATTTGTCCACGCAGAACAGCTTCAACAAGAATGTGTAGAGCATTTTTAGGTTAAAGCATGCTACAGCATAGTAGGAAAGTTATCTGGCTCAGAAGACAAGTTGGCTCTCCCAGGAACAAAGACAGCGAAGGGTGATTTGAGAAAGCACTCAGCAGATTTGGGGAGGATTGGGATAGAGGGAAGGTAAGCGAAGACTCTTGAGTTCTAAGTGTTGAATCCCAGAAGCTTTCAGGATGATTCAAAACATAATAGCTAATGCTTTTTTCTCTGTATTGATACTGGCTATCTTAGCTAATTTCCTCTTTTGGCTTGTTGGGTTTTGTGAATCCTGTTCTTAAGAAACTCTTTCTCTTGTGTTACATAAAGAGCATAAAACCTTAATGAGGTTGCAAGATACACTTAGGATCAATCCTAAGTGTATGCAACTAAGGTTGCATAAATACTAGATACTGCAGTGCTCTGTTCTGTGACACCCGTGTTCCCCGTGTACTGAAAAACGGCTTACATCTCTATGTTTTCATTAAATAAATTGTGCAGATTAACTGTGGAGGCCAGTTCTGTAATGCGTTCTTTGTTCCCATGAGGTGTGCCATCAACATAACTGCCATAAAAGCATTTCCCAACAGGTCTTCTTTAGAGTGTTATGTGGCACATCAGTCTCATGAATCTGTTTAAGCTCATAGCAGCTTGTTCAGTGTTTGAAATTGCCAGAATAATAGTTACTCTAGATCATAACTGCCCTAGGATCTGTGTCCTCATATCCCCAGTTAGAAATCATTACAGGCTGAGCTTACATCACGGGCAGCTTTTTGTCTTTTAGCAGGTATCAGTAGATTAGCTATTTAGTGATACAGTGGCTGGAAAAGAGTTGTCTTTGGTTTCTTAAACATATTGCATTGCTCCAGATGAAAAATTCCTGAAGTGTTTTACAAAATTTTGTGGAGACAAGAAAATAAGGTATGATTTGTGAACGAATACCTGCCTGCCAGCCTGAAGCACTGGGTGCAACTCTCTGGCTTGTATTTCCTCAACGATATCTGCAGCACCACTCCAGCTGATAAACAGCTACCCATTTATTGTCAGCAATTTGTGAGCACACCAGCCACTATATCTTTGATGTAACTGAAGCAGCAGGGTCTGCCTTCTCTAGGAAATGACTTTAGACTATCTGTTCTGGCTTTCTATTTGTTTTTCAACAATGCTGATTACGTATAGCATGAGGTGCAGGGAAAACATCTTTGAATCGATGCAGGAGTCCAGTTCATGGGCTGAAATCTGAAAAAAGCAGTCCACTTGGGCTTGAGAAATTAAAAAAGAGAAATTACTTTAAAGCCACTTAGATTTAAAAAATATGTGAATGAGAGCAGACATAAAGAAAGGCCAAAATATACTTAATTGTGCTAAGCAATAAGAAAGAAATGGTCCTATTTAACAGGCAGATGGTTTAATAAATAAAAATAATTTTTAAAAATTATGAATCCAAAATAGGGAGAATTATTAAAATCATCTACTGTGTTTGCAGTTTTAGATTAAGATTAGGATTTTATTTTAAATGAAAATTAACTTAAATTATTTACTGGTTTACTTATCATTTACTTCTCCCTTTCCACTGAGTTTTTTTTAGCTTGTTATATTTTGTAGGGCTTCTCTTCAAACTCAGTTGGGGTTGGAGTAGGTGTGGGAGATGAAGATTGAAATCCATCAAGATTTTAATTTTGGGGCTTTTTTTAAGCCTTGCCCAGACAGAAGCAGTTTGAGCAGCTATTTATTGAAGCAGGAGTCAGAAGTCTGTTTTCTTTTTTTAGTTTGGATTTTGGTTTTGGCTTTTAACTCCCACTGCTGCAGAAATTCCCAGCAATCTTTGGGGGGATGGGGGTGGGGCTCCAGAAAGGGGGAACTAAAAGCCTCTGATCACAGTGAACCCTTTTTAGAGCAGTATTTTTTTTATTTTTTTTTTAAGAGCAAACACTTTTCTGATAATGACACAGTCTCTTTTAATGACATCTTTCTTCTTTCTCACTATGATCACCAGATTCAGGATGTATTGGTGTTGAGGGAAGGCAGATGGCTGCAGTTTCCAAAAGTTGGCTGTGGCACATTTTCTTATAAAATATGTAAATCTGTATGACATATATTCTCATTGGTTGCCATGTATTTAAGATGATAATTTGAGGGAAAACCCATTCTATAAGTGTGTTTGCAGCTGACAGATTGTGGATGTTATCTGGCCCCCACAATTCTTGTTTACACAAAAGATATTATTGTACTCATGTTTTGCTGTAGCACCTCAGTATTAAAGTGTGAGGTTTTTTTGAAAACAGGAGCCTGAAGTTTGAAGTTGCCAATTTATTAGATCGTCTTCTCTAAGATCATGGCTCAGCCCATTTTGTATTTATCTTTTTCTTTATAGGTTCTGTGACTTTGACCTTGATGTTCTCCCTAAGTCCATTAATTAATTTAAACATCTCCCAAAACAGACCTAACAAAAGAAAATGTTGTGAGCAAGAGTTGTCTATTTCTGTTTATAGAGTGGCTATGGCTTATTGCTAAATTAAAGTAAACATCATGCTGAATTTAATGGTTGTTCTTGCATAGTCTTTTCACAAAGGTTTGCAAGCTCCCATTACTCATAGTTAGTAACAATAAAGGGTGTACAGAGCAGCACCTCCCTCTGACAGCTTCAGAAGTTTGAAAACACTTCACGTGCACTGACTTACTGCTTTTGCTAGTTCCTCCACAAACATGTGTAAGAAACAATGGCAGGACTCCCTGTGGGCCTAGCTCTGCCATCCCCACTGCTGCGTGGTGCCTGAAGTGCTCGGGGCAGTCGCTGTGCTGCCTAAGGGGAACGCAAAGGCAGTAGGGGATGTAGAGTCCAGAGGCAATGAATACAATCCACCCATGGACATGGCGATGCTAGGGATGCTTCTGTGTGCAAGATGGCAGTATCCTTAGGCATCGCTTTGTTCTCCAGCCTCTTAGTTCAGCTTGCTAGAAAAAGGCATCCCTCCAAAATACCTTTCCATTAGGACAACTGTGACCTAACTCCTCTGGCTGCAGCTGCACTCTTAATGCTGTGTGTTGTACAAAGGCCTGTCCCTGAAAGCTGATGCTGGCCCCATTTCAACATGCCCTGCTTTCATTTTTTTGCAAAGCTGTGGTGTGACAGCCTTCCCCCTATCAAGTCATGAAACCCTACCATGGGTTCAGCGGAACCCTGCATCCCACGCTTTGAGACCCTGACATCAATCACGTTGGTTTTTTTACGTCTTAGTCCTCAACAAGGAGAAAAGCACTTTCAACTGCATGTCAGTTTCTCTTCTTTCAGCTGGTGCTTTTCTAGCTTTTTCTAAGGGGGAAAAATAACAGCAATGTGCTATTTTGTCTCCCTGATCTGATATTCTTTCAATGATAGAGTTACACGTATTCAGGAACTCGCCATTACAAGTAATTCCTCTTCTAAGAATTGCACTGGGATTCCACATGCCCCTTGAAAACATCAAATTCACTTCTGAAGAGGTCTCACTAGAAACCTGTTTATCATAAAGAATTTGAAAATTCAATGGAAAATAATGATAAGATTTTTAGGGATTCTATAATTCAGACCATGAGTTATTTACAATATAGAAAATAAGTTTATATTGGCTGGATATACTTAGGTGTCAGGGGTTGGAAAGTATATTGTTCTAGCAGAGGAAGAGTACAAGACAAATAATTAAAGGCTATGCCACTTTTGCTAAATGAAAATCTAAAAAGAATCAATCTAAACATATAGTTGTCTGTCTGTTATTCCAGGTGCAAAGACACAGATTTTTCTATTGTTATCCCTTACCATGCTTTGTGCACATTAAGGGATCCCCATGCCCTGTACAAAGTAAGAAAATTGTAGGATAGGAAAAGACATTACCAAACAGCAAAATCATTCAAGAGATTGTCTAAGTTAGTGAGCAAAAAATATTCTTGACTGGTTGAGTTTTGAAAATGTAACTTGAAAAACTTGGAAAAGCTCAAAATCTGAATACATACAAAACCTGAAAACTATTACAATTCCCCCTTTTTAAATTTCATTTTAAATGGCCTCTGTTCCTATAGTGGGCCATCATAGAGTCAGGGACTGTAAGATTAGGATCTCTAGAAAAATCTAGTGGACTCTACATGATAGTAAAGCTAGATAGCTGATTAATAGTGCATTGAGTTAATGATAACAATGTAATTTTCCTAACAGGAGAATTTCCTTCTAGGTAAGTAGATTTCCTTCCTTTAAGCTCAGACAGGAAGACAGAGAACTAGAAAAATGTGTAGCTAGGTGTTTAATGAAAAACATTAGACCTGCTTTTGATGGCTGTCAGCACATCCTTCTCATCTGCAAATTGCTACACATCAGTTCAGCTATTCTTAAATGTAACTTAAAAATACTATGTGCAAAGATTTTGATCAGGCTTCATGTACATCTGGAAGGGCCTACAAGATCCTTTGTAGAAAATGCAATGATGAAGACATTCAAACTATGTTGCTTCTGGTACATGATAGGTGGAGAAAAAATTTTTATTGAAAAAAATATTTCTTCAGATAGTCAGCTTGGATTTTGAGGCCCTAGTACACCTGTTTCATCAAACTGGTTATCTTCAAGCTTGCAAATCTGTCTGTACATCTGCAAAGGAATATTTTAGTTATGTAGGCTTTCACATATAAAGTGACTGACATCCATTTTGTTTGAACATTAATTTTCTGGGCATCAACACACATCTGGGCTGTGACACAGGTAGGCTTATGTTCACATCGATACCTTGAAGCTCAAGCAGGTGCAATATGTTCTCAGCTATTCCAGTGGTAATGAGTTTTTCTGGGCTGGGACTGCATTCAGTCTAGCAGCACACCTTTGGAAACACAGCCTATGAAGACCACCATTTTTGTCATTATATCCCTGGTCCTTCTGTCTGCAAACCTCTGCTATAGAGAGGTCACCATCTTAATTCATTGTCCCAGTGCAGACCAAAGTGATGGCAGAACACATAACTGCTTCATCAAAGACAGCCCTGCTCTGCCCATGTCAATGTACTCACTGAACCGAGCATTGCTCATGTTCAGTCCTTCTGCACCACTTTCATTTTTTAAAAAACAACATATTGATTTTATTTTCTGCCAAGAAAAATTTCTGAGCACAGTAAAATGGTTATCAGAGAATAAACCGATAACTTTTATACTTATTACATGACTTTTTTTTTCTGGGGGAAAAAATAGCAGTATCCAAAAGTTGTCAAGTTGTAGCATATTTGAATCTGCAGTTGTGCACATTAGATACAGCATTTTAAAATTGTTATAGTATTTCAGTGCATTTATAGGCTTTCATTTTAAAATGAGCTTTGTTTAATGTGTGCCATGTATCTAGCTTGAAAAAATTACTTATTCTGCCCATTGTAGTATTAATCAGAATTGCCTGTGTATAAAGTGGAGAAATGCATCGTCTGCAAAGAGGAGGGTAACTTGTTTAATAGTTCTCTCAAGATATGGATAAATGTTAAAAATACAAAGTGATCTAACAATAGGTGATTTTTTACAGGGCTCTTTTTCTTGAGATGCTGATATCAGTGAAATGTATTCTGAGTACATACATCAATATCGTTTGTAAACAAGAAATTTGTTTTGAGTCAGTGTAGGGGGTAAAAACAGTGTACTTGGCATCACAATGTTCAGTGATAACTGATTTGGAATTTTGACTATTTACAGACAAGTTATGGTGACTTTTCACAGTATGAAATTAATCACATTGACTGTTAAAAAAATACAAGATTAATTAGTTTTATGTAGTGTTGTATCATTTATTGTGGTAGCTGTTAAAAATAGATAACCAGAGGCTAATAGATGTTAATGGTCCCTTTCACTATTAAAAAAATCAATGTTTCTTGGATACAGAATATCTTAATGTGCTCTTTTTGCTTAAAAGTGTCTGATTTTAAAATACCCAAACAAATAAGTCTGCATTCACAAATCATCTTTTTTTTACTGGCACTTGAATTTTCATGTCAAGTTTGATAAATATTTTCTATGCAAATTAACTGTACACTTCAAGAAAGGAGAGTTCTGGGCATGTTGCTACTTGTCTTCCAATAAGAGAAACAGATATTCAGTACTTGGTTTTTTTTTCTTAAAATATTATTTTACATATATTCATGTAATTTTTAAGGGCCATATCATCTAGTTTAAGTAACCTTTCCACAGCTTTTATATATTTCTTTCAAGCTTGTTGGAGAGCCGTTAGATTTTCAAATGTAAGTAATTAAAATTGTAAGCTATTGAGTTATTGACCAATACTGAGCTATTAATCAAGCTAAAAAATTCTACAATCAGGGTTCAGTGCTCTGAAGCACTGTAAAATAATAGTATTTGTGTTCAGTGATGCAAGTAGCCACAATTAAGCAGTTCACTTGACAAATGAGATAGTTCACTTTATTTTGCACTTAATTGAATTGTACATGCTTGGTCACCATTGTCTTCTTCCCTTTAGTTTTGGTTTCTAGCCATTTGAACATACACATTTATTAAAGAGAGAGCAATTAAGTTGGTGTTGACCATCGGCTCTAGAGATGCAGATGTCAAGAGCTGTGCCTTAAAACATTGTGCAGGGTAAAAATGATTAATATCCTTTTAGAAAAAATCTTAATTTTCTTAACAAAAAGTCTGATGACCATGTAAGACTGTCACTAACTTAACTCAAATGTGAAAAGGAAAAAAAACCTGTAAGTTGTTGATATTAAATCACTTTTACCAAACAGATATATATAGACATTTTTTTCTTTACATTTTATTTTAGTTAGCAATGGTATTTGCATTGCAGCAGTCCTGTCTCACCTTGCTGTCTTGTATCCTTTTCTTTCTATGTTTGCAGTCTGTTTGTTATGATTTTGAATTTGTAACATCTCAGTCAGTTTTGTTTGTTTGTTATGCTGTTTTTAACAAACTGTGGTGTTGAACACCTAAGTTCTGTGTTTCATTTCAAGATCATAAAAAAGGCATTTTCAGTCTTGATGGGAGATATGTGTTAATTAAATGCAAATATTTTCAAAAGCAGTGAGAAAATAGAGTGGTAATTGTAACATTGTGGTAATTTTTTCCAATGTCTCTCATTGAAAAAGGTGATTGCAAAAACCCTAGATTCCTTCAAAGCAATATGAAGAATTTAATTGCAAACAGTCACAGATTCAACATAGGATATAGGCATAACAATCAGACATGCATTTGTAGGTAAGACTGTAGCTGGCACCAACAGACAGAGGATTTCATCAGTCTCTTAGCTCCGATGTGTGAGTTTTTTGTGACTAAGGAGTACCATGTTGAGTTTGGGAGAAATAAGGCAGACATATGATGTGTAGTGCAGGCTCAGTAGCTTGGTGAATTACTTTTTGTGGGGCATGATGCCCATAGACTCTCAGTTCCTGCACAAGCACTTCACATTTGCTAAAGCAGTCTTGACATTTTGGGTATGTGTCTCCCAAAAAAGCTCTAGAGAAGTGCACCCGCAGTTCTCTCTGGAAATTACAAGGGAGAGCAGATGTTCCTGCCTGTATAGTTTCCTGTTCATGGCAATAGAAAGCACTGACAGCCCAGTGTTTCTCTTTCCCGTTGCAGGCCCTACCAGTGTGGTCACTGCTCCCAGTCTTTCTCGCAACCTTCAGAGCTGAGGAACCACGTAGTTACGCACTCCAGTGACAGGCCTTTCAAGTGTGGCTACTGCGGTCGTGCCTTTGCTGGTGCCACAACACTCAACAATCACATCCGGACACACACTGGGGAAAAGCCCTTCAAGTAAGTACTTGAAACCAGCAGCCTTTGCCAGCTGAGATTAGAGAGGGACGTGCATCACTGCTATTCACTAGCATCACTG